>PVKM010033784.1:0-15826 GCA_004027735.1 Carollia perspicillata
CATTCTGTGTTTGACAATTTCAAAATCTAAGGGCTTTGAATGTCTTACTGTTTTGTTGCCTCCGATGGCTCTCTCTCATTACGTTCCATTTCCTGGAGTGTGTGGCAACCTGTGATTCTGAACACTTTCCTTGGAACTTTATCTGTTGTAATATTTTGGGACTTTGGTAGAAAAGAGGTTTCCCCTCTATTACTTCTGCCGGAAATCTGAAGGCATTATCAAACTGGAACCACTTTAATCTAAAATATTGGTTTGTCATTGTGTAGGATCCCTGGTGTCTGGTGTCCTGAGCTTTTGTTAAATGTCCTATAGGACATTCAGTATAGATAGCAGTTTGAATATCAGCAACTCATCTCACGCTTAACCTCATTAATACAACAACGAAGAAACTATTTAAATTCTCTTCTTTAAACTTTTTAAATTTGGAACTGGAAAGATAGTTGAGTGACTGAATCAACAGGAGAGAACACAGAGAATAACCAATGTGTAACACGGAAGGCCGGCAATTCTCAAAAACTGGTGACATCAAACTCCTCTGGAAGTAGGGATAACATGAAGGGAACAATGAAGAAGTAAATTTACTGATAGTGGATCATATTTTCTATCCTTTGGGAGAAGGGTATACCTTGACGAGCCCCTTCTAGATCTGGTTGCAGCTATGCCTCATGCTATTTTGGCCTCAGGATCCCTGCTCCTGTGGTTCTCCTACCTGTAGTAGTCGTTTATCACTTCACCTCGGTTCCTGAGAATATACTAAGCGACCAACAAATATCTGAACTAACATAAGAAAACACTATAGAATTATGTTCCATCTTCCTATTTTTTAAAACACTGATTGACACAGTTTAGGAGCAGTTAGATTCTAAGATTTTTCTCCCACCTCCTGCACATGTTCAGCATGTTTCCCACTCCAGTAAAAAACTAGAGATAGTTTTCTTCTCCAGGAACAACACCAGACCCAGAGGAAGGCATAAGGGTTATAGCGAAAACAAGAGGATTAGTAAACGTCTGTATTCTGGATGCTGAGACTCTTCCAGCCCTCTTCCTCTCTGCTTCCAGACTGTTACATCCAGAGAGGAGAAGAATGTGATCCAGGGTCCTGGACCACTCAAGAAGGAAGATCTAGATACCAATATCAAGAAATCTCAAACAAGATGGCCAAGCAAGATCATACTACCCTGAAGCCCGCAGTGTAATTCCATCCATTTATTTTTTTATTCCAGTCAGTCTTTTAGCCGCCTCTTCTTAAATATAAGCATATGAGGAAGTGTTCCCAAATACCTGCAAAAAGTTTCTAACCTCAGACAGAGCAATAAAAATAGAAAAAAAATAACCTCAAAGAAACTTTAAATGCATATTATTAATACTGTCAGAATGATCATTCAGTTTATTCCAGAAATATTTAAAAATTTACTATGTGCTAGACACTGTTTGAGGTGCTGGTAAAAATACCAATGGGAAAAAAAAACAGGAAAAAATCTCTACCCTCATGAAACTTATATTCTACTTAGAAGACAGATAACAGGGTCAGAGTTTGGGATGAAATTTTAAATAGAGTCATCAGGGAACACCTCGAGAGACAGATGTTATTTGCAAAGATGAAATAATGGGATACTACCGAAAAAAGAACATTTAAAAAATTAAAGAGAGCACTTGGAAATTAAAAACATGATAGCAGAAAGGGAAAGCTTAAGCAAGTAGAGTAATATCCAAATAAAAATTCCGCAAAGAGAAATAGAGCAAATAGCAGGAAGAAATCAATTAACTCGTTCAAGAAAATTTCCCAGAAATAAAGAATATGAGTTTCTAAGTAAAAGAGTCCACTGAGTACCCAAGACAATGGGAAAAATAATAGATCCATGGCAAGACACATCAACATGAAATTTTAAAATACTAGAGTTAGAAGATTCCACAAATTTCTCAATATACTTGTCAATATACCACTGGAAGCTAGAATTCATTAGTGTAATGCCATAAAAATTCTAAAGAAAACTTATTTCCACAGTAATTGTATACCCAAACCAGCAGCCTGCATGATGGTTCAATTAAAGATATTTCTTAGACATTCAGGGTCTCAAATAAGCTCCATGCATCCTTTCCAAGAAAACTACTCAAGGATGTTTTCTACCAAAACAAGAGAATAAAGCAAGAAAGAGCATGACATGGATACAAGATAAATGAGATCCAACATGGGGGAAAGAGGGAGGAATCCTTGAATAACACTGTAGGGAGACGCCATGATAAAAACTATGTAACACACATAGAAAAACAATCACTTTAGATTCCTTCAAAAAGAGTAAACTAATACCTGATATGTCAGAATTTCACAAGAACTTTGAAAAATTGAAACAGTCTACAGTTGATTCAGGGGCAAGTACATTGAAAAAAAAAACAAGTTGATTACTCACTCCAAGGCAAATGAAAAACACTGTGCAAGAAGCAAAGTAAATAATTTACCATATGGCTTACATAGCCATAATATATAAACAATAATTATTAATCAAACAAAAATTATAAGATAACTATACTGGGAGGGTGGAAGAGGGGAAAGGTGCTTGGGAAGGGAAGACAACAGATGATGACTAACACTGAAATGTCAATAAGAGGTTCTCCAAATATGTTACTTTGAAATATAAAGGAAATACCAAAATGACATACACGATCCTGTAGCAGAGTATATTCTTCCAAGTCTTTAGGTATATCAATGGCCTTGGAGGGACATCTCAGACTTCAGTTTGTCCCATCCGTTCAGCATGAAATTTTGGACCTTCCCCCAACCCCACCTATCAGGATACCAGCTATGACTATTCACTTTTTCAGCACCAGCTATGACTATTCACTTTTTCAGCTTCTACCCTCTCCTTCCAGAAGTCATGTTCACTGACTCTCAGTCAAGAGAAGGGAAAACTAACGGTACCCACTCACTTCACTTCACTCCAGATTTGGAGTAGCAGTAAGAAACCTTAAGATTCACCTACTCCCTCACATGGCTGAAGGGAGACAGGCAGTTGAGAGTGGACCCAAAGCCTCAGGTTTTTCCCTGGTTGCCTATCTTTCCAAAGTAAAAATGACAGTAGCTCATGCATCTTTCCTTGTTTGGATGCTGCTGAAAAATCTCTTCCATGTGTTTATACCCTGCGTTCATTTCCTTTAATGGTAGGAGATATTAATCTAGCTTCAGTCTACCAATTTTATATCTAATTCACCTTTTTGTCTCCCATAGCACATAAACACACTGCCTTGTGTTTAGTAAGTATTCACATAGTGTGTCAATAACTGGAATTGAATTCAGTCAATAAATCTCTTCTTATAATATTTTCAGTCCATTCATGACCTTAAATTAGATTCAAATATTTTATCCAGCATGCTCTAATAAATGTTTTTTGAAAAAAGAAAAAGAAAAGTACACTTTAATGCCAAGTGACATTGAAAAAATACTTTAGCTGAATAATCTAGTGTACACACACAAAAGATGACAATGTACCTGTTCATAGTAACAACTGCTTTCTGGTTAAGGGCACAGAAGGAAAGAAGAGAGGGGAGAAGAACACTTTTTCCACAGACATTAAAAGCCACCATACTCGTGAAGCAATTGCAGCTTTATTCGTGACATCTTACAGTTAATGAGGTGAGACACCAGATATCAGCAAGGCTTTGTCAAATAAAAAATTTTATAAGTGTAATCATGGAAAAAATAATACACACCCAAATCCTGAAAGAAGAGTTTAAAGGTTCAGGAAAGAAACTGCCATTTAACCCTAAATTCCAAAAACAGTAATAATTTCCAGTGTTTATTCAACCTGTTGAAAGATGTGCATTTTCTGACACTGATTTGCTAAATCTCAGTTTCTTGCTCTCTTCATCCAAAACTCTAACCTCTAAAGATATTTATCCTCTTACTTCATTATGCTTAGAAATTTCCATGTAGAATATTATCCATAGATATTATGGTCTACTTACTAATTTCCTTCAGATTTTTACAAAGCCCCAAATCAATGACTAAATGAAAACATGTTCTAACTTACTGAGTGGAAATAAAGCAGCAGATGTGGCCATTGAAAGCTTCAAGGAACAGAAAGCCAATTCTTCAGGGGAGTGAAACTTGGAATAACTTCAACTGTGGAAAAAGGCCCCCACCCGCCCAAACTTGGAATATTTTATGAAGAAAATAAAAGCATTCAAATGCCAAAGGAAAAAAAACATTTAAAGGATGGAAAATGTTGAAAGAAGCCTGCCAGTGCGACCTACACTTTTAAGTATCAATCAAGCAGAGAGTTAGCCATATGCAAAGCTTCAAGGATTTCATCAGCAAGGGCCATTCTTCTTCTTGGCAAGTTCATAAAAATGGCTATTTCTTTGTAACAGAAATCACTCTTTCTCTCCTTTTTAATCACAAAAGCATGTGAGAGCCTATGCCTATGATGGTTTCATCTGTCATCCACACCTATGTACATGATACAATGTTTGCCAGGACTACCTTTCCAACAATACGTGTCTCGATCCCCTGGTGATGCCCTACTTACCCCCAAAATACAAGCTCATTCAATTCTCTATTAAACAGAACAATTTTTTTTTTACCAGTTAAAAGAGATGAACTTACACATGCCTTGGAAATATTCAAATAATCATGGACTGAGATTGGAAAAGTAATAAGATAAAATTCAATAATTCAATTCTTTCATTTTACAGATGAGAAAATTAAGGCCCAGAAAAGTAAAATGACATTATGAAGGTCACAAGGCTATTATGATCAGGCAGCAATCAATATAACATTTTGAACCTACTGGACAGATAGTAGTAAAGAGCAGAAAAGGGCACTGAGATGGAGGATAAGCAGCTGGACAGGAGATATTCTATACCCAGGGAATAAGCATGTCAGAAGGCTGCAAAACATGAACGTACTGCAACTTTAAGGAACTAAAGTGCTTCTGAATATGCTTGCCCCACAAACTCAGATAAATAAGATGCTAGACATTATCTAAAATGTGCCACTGTAACACATATTTAGCCATCTGAGTCATGTAATCATGTCTTTATAAGACTATGTATGACTCCCCTACTTTAAAAAACATTCCATAAGACTGTGTATATATGTTTATATATTCTAATGTACTGGCATAAGAACATACATATCGACAGAACAGAATGGACTGCAGAAATAAACCCTTTATTCACAGTCAAGTGATTTTCAACAAAGGTGTCAAGGCAATTCAGTAGGGAAAGAAGACTATTTTTCCACAAGTAGTGCTGAGACAACTGGATATCCACATACAAAGAGGTGACCTCAGACCCTTACTGCACACTATCTATAAGAATTAAATCAAGATGGATTAAAGACATGAATGTAAGAATAAAATTATAATACTTTTAGAATAGGAGAAAGTCTTCAAGACCTTCAGGTTAGGCAAAGGTTTCTTAGATAAGATGCCAAAAGCATGATCCAAACAGGAAAAAATCCTGGTAAATTACACTTCATCAACATCCAACATTTGGTGCTTCAAAAGACACCATTAAGAAAATAAAAAGACAACTCACAAACTGGGAAAACATATTTGCAAATCACGTATGTGGTAAAGGACACTGGTTATAAGGATGCTCAAGGAACTTAGTAGGAACCTTAAAAGCATAAAAAGATCCAGTCAGAAACAAAGGATATACTAATTGAAGTAAAGAACAATTTACAGGGAGACAACAGTAGAATGGATGAAGCCAAAAATCGAATCAATAATTTGGGACGTAAGGAAGCAAAAAACAGCCTATCAGAACAACAAGAAGAAAAAAGATTCCAAAAAAATGAGGACAGTGTAAGCAGTCTGTGGGACAACTTCAAGAGGTCCAACATTCACATCACAGAGGTTCCAGAAGGAGAAGAAAAAGAGCAAGATATTAGAAATCTATTTGAAAAAATAATGAAAGATACCTTCCCTAATTTGGTGAAGGAAATAGACATGGAAGTCTAGGAAGCACAGAGTCCCAAACAAGATGAATATGAAGAGGCCCACTTCAAGATACATCATAATTAAAATGCTGAAGTTTAAAATAAAGAGAGCCATAGCTGGTGTAGCTCAGTGGATTGAGTGCGAGCCTGTGAACCAAAGGATCACGGTTCGATTCCCAGTCAGGGCACATGCCTGGGTAAAGAGAGAATCTTAAAGGGAGCAAGAGAAAAGCAGTTAGTTAGCAACAGGGAAGTTCCCCTAAGACTTTCAGCTGATTTCTCAAAAGAAACTTTGCAGGATAGAAGGGATTAGCAAGAACTATTCAAAGTCATGAAAAGTAAGGACCTACAGACAACATTGTTCTACCCAGCAAAGCTATCGTTTATAATCAAAAGGCAGATAAAGATCTTCCCAGACAAGAAAAAACTGAAGAACTTTATCGTCACCAAACCATTATTATTTGAAGTGTTAAAGGGACTTATTTAAGAAAAAGAAGATCAAAACTATGAGCAATAAAATGGCAATAAAGACATATCTATCAACAACTGATTCTAAAAAACAAGCTAAGCAAACAAGAACAGAGACAGCATCATGGATCTATGGAGAATTTTTTCAAATATTTTATTTATTTATTTTTAGAGAGAGGGGAAGGGAGGGAGAAAGAGAGGGAGAGAGAAACATCAGTGTGTGATTGGCTCTCATGCTCCCCATACTAGGGACCTGGCCCGCAACCCAGGCGTGTGCCCTGACTGGGAATTGAACTGGTGACCCTTCAGTTCACAGGCCAGTGCTCAATCCACTGAGCCACATCACCCAGAGATAGAGCATTTTGATGGTTGCCAGATGGTAGGGTATGTGGGGAAATGGGTGAAGAGGAGGGGATTAAGAAGTACAAATAGGTAGTCAAAGGGTAGCCATAAGGATGTAAAAAATACAGTATAGGAAATGGAGTAACCAAAGAACTTATACATGTGACCTATGCATATGAAAAATGGTGTGGGGATTTCCTGAGGGAGTAGGGGGTGCTGGGTGGAGGTGGGCAAAGAGGGAAAAATTAGGACAACTGTAATAGCAAAATCAGTAAAATGTAATTTTTTTAAAAGCCAAGGGGAGAAGAAAAGTATAATTAATCATATGAGAAGGAAAATACAGATGAAGGAAGATGGGCCATAATTGATCATTGTTGAAGCCAAGGGTTGGATATATTATTTCTTTTATTTTTTATATATATTTAAAATTGTATATCAATTTTTATCATTAAAAAAAAACAGATATACTCCTAAAATTTCTAAGTATTTATGAAGACAAGACTTTCTTTCCTGTCTCCCTGAAGTACTTCGGGAAAATCTGCCCAACTGTAAATCATGTGGGAGAGAACACAGGAAAACAATATTAGTTACTTACATAAACAGGGCACTGTATTTATTCTTTAATATATATTTTTAATCCTCACCCGAGGACATATTTATTGATTCCAGAGAGAGGAAGGTAGGCATAGAGAAAAAGAAAGAGAAACACAAGAGGAGAAACACTGATTGCTTACCTCCCTTATGCACCCAGCTGGGGACAGAACCTGCAACCTAGATATGTGCACTAACTGGGAATTGAACCCACAACCTTTCCATTTACAGGATGATGCTCCAATCAACTGAGCCACATCTGCCAGGGTCTTTAATATATCTTTTAAGTTTATATATTGGTGTTACTACCTATTGAAAAATAATGTGTGCTCCCTCCCAAGATAAATTAATATAGATTGCCTTCTCCGATACCAAATCTGCTGCAACAAAGATCTGAACAATGATTTCCCGTCTTCACAGGATTCTGATGAAGAACGAAGCAATTACAGTCTCTGGATTTCAGTCTGCTTGCCTGTAATATGTGAGAATTGGCCAAGATGACATTGAAATTGTCTTTCGACAATGACACTCTATCGTCTTGAATTTATTTACCGTGGTTTACCAATAATTCTTCCTGCGCCATGGGATATGTGATAAGGATTAACTAGGTCCCAGACAGAGGCATGCACAGTTAAGTCACAAAAACTCATGAGATTTGACCTTGTGAAAGTCCAGCTTCATTTCTCATGTTACATTTATATAAATAAATTTCTCCTAAACATTTTATTATTAAACTCCTTACAGTTAAAATCACTAGCTGTGTGTGTGTATGTGTGTTCTGAAGGGAAGGGAGGCTGCCAGGCAATCTGGAAAAAGATTCTACTATCTTGAGACTGTCTCATTTCTATCATGAATTTTTAAAATGTGATATATAGTCAGACCAATTTTCAGTCTTAAGCATTTCAAATGAGTTTGTGATGACAACTACTCCACACCAATTTCTCAATCACTCTACAAACTTTTGCAACCTAGATAAACCCTACCAGTGTAATAAACTGTTCTAAGACTTCCTAGGGACACAGTTTACAAACTCCTCTCCTACTCTCCATTCTTTTTACCTAATCAGCAGGCTTTAGACTTTGGTCTCCACTTATTCCTGAAATATACTCCTCTCTCTGCCCTGGCTGTGGCACTGTGCCCCTTACTGAACTCATGTATTCTCATGGCTTCAGGTCCAGCTGTCAAGATAAAGAAATTTGGTATTCACATAAAAGGTCCAGAAGGGTTTTGAGTAGAGAGATGATATCATAATTGTGCTTAAGAAAATTAATCCTGTTGCTCTATAAAAGAACAAAGCAAGCAAACCAGACAGAAGATTGCTGTAGTAGCTACCAAGGTAATTGATAACAAGAAGTGAACCACAGCAGATATCAAAAAACAATAAAAAATTTTGACTCCAAAAATTATATCCATCCTTCAAAGGTTAGCTCAACAACTTGCATACCCCTCCACCAGCACATCCATAGTTCATCCTACTTAGAAACCACTGAGACTTCGGCACCTTTCTCACATGTCAACAATAATACTGACTGGAAGAAGGTGGGGCCACATCCATATTTCTCTTAGAATTCTCCACAGCAGCAAGCACACAGTAACTGCTCAGTAAACACTGGTTAAATAAATAAGACATTTTTCCTGGTCATCATTACGGAAGTCTATTTAAGTCTTCACATGGTTCTATAAACTCAAATACATATAAAAATGTGGTGATGTATTGAGAATTACATTGTTTTATGATATTCTTCAGCTCACAGGTGACATAACAGTCATAAGCTAAATGTCCAACAATAAACAGAAAATGGTTAAGGACCCAAATGGTGGAGGAGTAAGTGAAACCTACACTAACCTCCTTCCAGAACCAAATGGGAATTACAACTAAATTATGGAAAAATCAACCTGAATAGTAACTGGACAGAAGCCTTACAACCAAGAACAGACAGCAGAAACCACTACCATGTAACTGGTAGAGAGTGCAGAGGTGCAAGAGGGCTGGCTGGCCTCCCACAGAGTGCGACTGAAGTTCTGCAGGGATATTTCAGCAGTTGGGGGTTTCCACCTGAGAAGTGTGGGGTCTAAACCCCAAGTTGGGTTCCCAAGACTACAGCACCAGAGCAGGAAAGGAACCCAGCTAACATCCACCTATGAAAAGTAGCAGGGGTTCTGTTGGCCAGGGAGAGACAGCTGAAGATCCATAAGCCTCTTGAAGGACCAATGCACCAAATTCTGTTTGCGGCCACTTACCCTGGCTCTGGCAGAGGGAGGGTAGAATGGATAAGAGACACTTGAGGAAAGTCTGGGGCTGGTGGCTCTCAGGAGAGAACTGAAGAAATAGCTGCTAGTATCCCTGGGTCAGCCATTCCCCATACTGCAGGAGCCATCTCTCTCAGATAGAACACTCCTCTTGAAGTGGCGTCAGCCTGAGGGGAAGCAACGGCTCTGCTCACAGGATTACTCCGCCCCCACTGTGGTGCTTAAGCTCTGCTGCGGAGGAATACAGCAGGAAGATACTCATTGATTAACCCTACAGAAAGCCTGCCAGCAATGGCAGATCGCTGGGAGCTCTGAGACTTTAGTTGAACCTCCCTCAGACCCGGTGCTGATAAAAGCCAGCCTTGGAGTGCAGCCTGGTTCTTTCTGCATACACCCAGGCCCAAAAGAGGGAACCACATATAGTGGATCACTGACAGCTGCAAGCAAGTTGCCTAGAGCCAGTCACAGGCAGGGTTTGACTCAGGTCCTACCGGAGTCTTAAGAATCTACCAAATGAACAAAGACATTGTCTTAGAAACAAAGACAGAGGCAGCCAAAATGGGAAGACAGAAAAAACAGGCCCCAAATGAAAAAAAAAAAAAGAGAGAGAGAGAATTTTCCAGAAGAAGAATTAGATGAAATAGAGGCAGGCATTTTTCAGACAGAGATTTTAGAGTAATGATTATAAGGATACTCAACAGCATGAAAAAAAGACACAGAAACCATTAAAAAGGACCAGTCAGAAATAAAGAATACAATATCTGAAATAAGTAATATACTAGAAGGAATAAACAGTAGGAGAGCTTAAGAAACCTTTGGGACAACATGAAGCATAACAACATCTACATCATGGGAATACCAGAAAGAGAAGAGAGGGAGCAAGGGATTGAGAACTTATTTGACGAAACAGTGACTGAAAATTTCCCTAATCTGGTGAATTAAAAAGACATACAAAACCAAGAAGCTCAGAGTCCCAAATGAGTTGGACACAAAGAGGCCTATACCAAGACTTACCATAATTACAGTAACAAGGCTATGGATAAGGAGAGAATCCTAAAAGCTGCAAGAGAAAAGCAGGTAGTTACCTAAAAGGGAAAACCAATTACACTATCATCTGATCTCTCAACAGAAACATTTTGGACCAGAAGGGAGTGGTGTGAAATATTCAAGGTGATGAAATGGAAGGTCCTACAATCAAGGCTATTTTATCCAGCAAGGCTGTCATTTAAAATTGAAGGAGAAATAAGGAGCTTCCCAGGCAAGAAAAAGATGTAAGAGTTTGTTAACAGAAGAAGAAAGAAGAAGGAAGAAGAAGAGGAGGAAGGAAGGAAGGAAGGAAGGAAGGAAGGAAGGAAGGAAGGAAGGAAGGAAGGAAGGAAGGAAGGAAAAAGAAAAGAAAAGAAAAGAAAAGAAAGAGAGAGAAAGGGAGGGAGGGAGGGAGGAAGAAAGGAGGAGAAGGAAGAAGAATGAGGAAAATAATCTAACAATAAAATGGCATTAAATACATATCTATCAATAATCACATTAGATGTAAACCATTTAAATGCTCCTACCAAAAGACATAGGGTAGCTGAAAGAATAACAAGACCCATATATATGATGCCTCCAAGAGATCCACTGAAGTTCAAAAGATACACACAGACTAGAAGTAAAAAGATGGAAGAAGATATTACATGAAAATGGAAAGAGAAAACAAGCTAGGTAGCAATACTTCCATCTGACAAGCCAGACTTTAAAACCAAGGCTACAGTAAGAGACAAAGGAGAACACTACATAATGATAAAGAGAACAATTCAACAAGAGGATATACCCCTAGTAAATATTTACGCGCCCAACATAGGAGCACCTAAATATGTAAAGCAAATGTTAATGGACATAAAGGGAGAGAGCAACAGAAATATAGTCATAGTCAAGGATTTAACACTCCTTTGACTTCAATGGATAGATCTCCCAGACAGAAAATCAACAAGGAGACAGTGGCCTTAAATGACACACTAGATCAAATAAATTTAATTGGTATCTTCAGAGCATTTCACCCCAAAGCAGCAGCATACACATACTTTTCAAATACCCATGGAATGTTTTCTAGGATACGCCACATGTTAAGACATAAAACAAGTCTTTTTTTAAAAGATTGTATCTATTTATTTTTAGAGAGAGGGGAAGGGAGGGAGAAAGAGGGAGAGAAACATCATTGTGGTTGCGCCTCGTGCACCTTCCACTGGGGACCAGGCCCACAGCCCAGGCACGTGCCCTGATGGGTTCGAACCAGCAACCCCTTGGTTCAGAGGGCAGCAATCAGTCCACTGAGTCACACCAGCCAGGGCTGCATAAAACAAGTCTTAATAAATTTAAGAAGACTGAAATCACATCAAGCATCTTCTGACCACAATGCTATGAAACTAGATATAAATCACGAGAACAATGAAAAACATGCAAAGACATGGAAGCTAAATAACGTGTTATTAAACAATGAATGGGTCAACAAAGAGATCAAGGATGAAATTAAAAGATACCTTGAAACAAATGGAAATGAGAACACAACAATCCAAAATCTGTAGGACGCAGGGAAAGCAGTTTTAAGAGGGAAATTCATAGCATTAGTGGCCTATCTCAGAAAACAAGAAAAAGCTCAAGTAAACAATCTAACTTCACACTTAAAGAAACTTGAGAAAGAATAACAAACAAATCCCAAACTGAGTAGAAGGAAGGAAATAATAAAGATCAGAGCAGAAATAAACAAAATAGAGTCTAAAAAATGATTTTAAAAAATCGATAAAACCTAGAGCTGGTTCTTTTTTTAATATATTTTTTATTGTTATTCAAGTACAGTTTTCTGTCTTTTACTCCCATCCCAGTCCACCCCCCCAGTGCTCCCCACCTCCCTCCCATTTCCACCCCCCTTAGTTTTTGTCCATGTGTCCTTTATACTTGTTCCTGTAAACCCTTCCCTTTTCCCCCTGAAATTCCCTCCCCTCTCCCCTCTGGTTACTGTCATCCCGTTTTCTATTTCAATGTCTTTGGTTATACTTGCTTGCTTGTTTGTTTTGTTGCTTAGGTTCCTGTTAAAGGTGAGATCATATGGTATTTGTCTTTTACCTCCTGGCTTATTTCACTTAGTATAATGCTTTCCAGTTCCATCCATGCTGTTGCATAGGGTAGGAGCTCCTTCTTAGAAAAGATGTACAAGATTGAGAAACCTTTAACTAGACTCATCAAAGAAACAAAGAGAGAGGACCCAAATAAATAAAGTCAAAAATGAAAGAGAAGGAATAACAACTGACACCAAAGAAATACAAAGAAATGTAAGAAAATATTATGAACATCTATATGCCAACAAAGTGGACAACCTAGACAAAATGGATAAATTCCTAGAAACATGCAATCTTCCAAAACTAAATCAGGAAGAATCAGAGAATCTGAATAGACAGATTACACCTAATGAAATGGAAGCAGTACTCAAAAAACTCCCAACAAACAAAATCCCTGGACCAGATAGCTTCAGAGGTGAATTTTACCAAACATTCTGAAAAGAACTAACACCTCTCCTTCCCAAAGTTTTTTTTTTTTTTAATGGAGACAACTGCACTTGAACAACAATAAAAAAAATTAAATTAAAAAAAGGAAAATTCAAGAGGAGGGAAGGGTATCATAAAATATCCAAATGCATTTTATGAGGCCACCATTTTCCTAATTCCAGAAACAGAAAAGACACCACACAAAAAAGAAAATTATAGGCCAATATCCTTAATGAACATAGATGCTAAAATCCTCAACAAAATATTAGCAAACTGAATACAGCAGTGCATCAGAAACATCATACACCATGATCAAGTGGGAATTTTTCTGGGAATGCAAGGATGGTACAATATTCAAAATCAATAAATGTGATTCATCACATCAACAAAATAAAGGATAAAACCCACATGATCATATCAATAGATGCAGAAAAAGCATTCTACAGAATCCAGTACCCATTTATGATAAAAATTCTCACCAATGTGGGAATAGAGGGAATATACCTAAACATAATAAAGGCCATATATGACAAACTCACTGCCAGCATCAAACTCAAGGGGCAAAAACTATAAGCATTCTCCTTAAGATCAGGAACAAGACAGGGCTGTCCACTTTCACCTCTTTTATGCAACATAGTACTGGAAATCCTAGCCACAGAAATCAGATACGAAGAAATAGAAGGCATCCAAATTGGAAAGGAAGAAGTAAAACTGTCATTATTTGCCGCTGACACGATACTGTACATAGAGAATCCGAAAGATTCCACCAAGAAACTACTAGAACTGATCAATGAACTCAGCAAAGCAGCAGGATACTAAATTAATATCTAGAAATCATTTGCATTTTATAAGCCATTAATGAACTAACAGAAAGGGAACTAAGAAAACAATTCAATTTACAATTTCTTCAAAAAGAATAAAATACCTACGAATAAACCTAACCAAGGATGTAAAAGACATGTACTTGGAAAATTATAAGCCCTGGCTGGTATAGCTCAATGTATTGAGTGCAGACCTGTGAACCAAAGGGCTTCTGGTTCAATTCCCAGTCAGAGTACATGCCTGGATTGTGGGCCAGGTCCTCAGCAGGGGGCGTGCAAGAAGCAACCACACATTGATATTTCTTTCCCTCTCTTTCTCCCTCCCTTCCCCTGTGTCTATAAAAATAAATAAAATCTGCCCTGGCTGGTGTGCCTCAGTGGATTGAGTTCGGGCTGTAAACAAAGGGGCCACGGTTCAATTCCCAGTCAGGGCACATGCCTGGGTTGCGGTCCAGGTCCCCAGTGGGGGCCATGTGAGAGTCAACCATACATTGATGTTTCTCTCCCTCTCTTTCTCCTTCCCTTCCCCTCTCTCTAAAAATAAAGAAATAACAAAAAAATTAATAAAATAAATACATAAAATCTTTAAAAAAATTAGAAGACACTGAAGATATTAAAGAAGATACAAATAAGTGAAGCACATACTATGTTCATGGACAGGAAGAATGAACATAATTTAAATGTCCATACTATCCAAAGCAATCTATAGAATCAATGCAATTCCTATCAAGATTCCAATGATATATTTCACATAACTAGAATAAATATTTCAAAAATTTATATGGAACCACAAACAGCCCCACATAGCAACAGTGATCTTGAGAAAGAAGAACAAAGTTGGAGGACTCGTGTTACCTAATATTAAACTATACTATAAGGCCATAGTAATCAAAACAGCATGGTAGTGACATTAAAACAGGCACATAGATCAATGGAACAGAATAGAGAGTCCAGGAATAAACCCACACCTTTATAGTCAATATTTGACAAAGGAGGCAAGCACATACAATGGGCTAAAGAGAGTCTACTCAATAAATGGTGTGGGGAAAATTAGGCGGGTATATGCAGAAAAATTAAACTAGATCACCTTACACCACACACAAAAATAAATTCAAAATGGTTTAAAGACATAAATGTTAGACCTAAAACCATAAAAATCCTAGAAGAAAACACAGGCAACAAAATCTTAGACATAGCTCATAGCAGTAGTTTATCAGATATATCTCCCTAGGCAAGGGAAACAAAAATAAATAAATAAATGGGACTAAATCAAGCTAAAAAGTGTTTGCACAGCAAAGGGGAACATCGACAAAATAAAAAGACAACCCACTGACTGGGAGAATATATTCACTGATACATCTAATAAGGGGTTAATATCCAAAAATTATAAAGAACTTACAAAACTGAACACCAAAAAAACAAACAACCCAATTTAAAAAATGGGCAAGGGACCTGAACAGACACTTCTCCAAAGAAGACATATGGGTGGCCAGTAGACATATGAAAAGATGTTCAATGTCACTCACTAATCATCAGATAAATGCAAATTAAAACTACAATGTGATACTGTCTCACACCTGTCAGAGTGGTTATCATCAATAAATCAGTGAACAAAAAGTGCTGGTGAGGATGTGGAGAAAAGAGAACTCCTTTGCACTGTTGGTGAGAATGCAGATTGGTGCAGCCACTGTGAAAAGCAGTATGGAGATACCTCAAAAAATTAAAAAATGGATCTGCCTTTTGGCCCAGCATTCCCACTTCTGGCAATATAGCTGAAGGAACCCAAAACACTAATTCAAAACAACATAAGCACCCCTACATTCATTGTAGCATTATTTACAATTGCCAAGATATAGAAGCAGCCCAAGTGTCCATCAGTAGATGAGTGGAAAAACAAC
>PVKM010033785.1:0-15856 GCA_004027735.1 Carollia perspicillata
AAATCTAACTTTATATTTCACTTCTGCATATATAAAACATATTATAGTTTATGTATATAGTTATATATAATGTTTTAAAATATGCAAATTAATTACATATGAATTTTAATTTTAATTAAATACATTATTTTATTAGTTTTTCTAGTTTTGAGCCTTTTACTAGTTTTGTGCCTCATATGTAACTTGTTTAGTGCTTTATGTTCTATTGGAACCAAATGTGGCTTCCATTGCCTGCATTTGCCTAAAACTAATGTCACTTTTTTATGCTTCTGTTCTGTTTGTCCATGATGATAATTATTTTGTACTGCACATGGTTATGATTTGACCATTGCTATGTTATTATCACAGAAGGATACACATCAAAACATGTACTAATTTTTTTTTATCAGAAATGGATTTCAGATATTTCTGAAAATCAGTTTCAAAATAGACTCTGAAACTTCCTAGGAGAATGGAAAGGCACCCTTTTTACATACTCAGTTTTACTGTACGTATAGACATTGGATTTGGACCTACTCTAATATCCATAGTTTCTTTCTAGACAACTAGAAATATCTAGTAGAGAGTATGTTTTCTCTTACTTCTGGTACTTTAGCATGAACTTCTCATATCCCCTTCCGTATTTCCAAATTTCTAGCTTTGACTCTCCTAGTAACTGTGTGTCTCGAGAGTGTCTCAGGTTTGGGTTTTTTTTTGAGAATGTTACTAGCCTTCCTTTTCGAAGTGTTCTGAGAAAACAAATGTCATTCTCCAAAAGTGTAATTCAAAACCTGTGAAGATAAAGGTGTAATATGCCTGATATGCTTTGGAAAGTCAGAAGACAGGTACTGTGTAATGAAAAGAAAGTAAGTTTCAAAATAATGGAGAGTTTGGGCTAGGGAACCCAGAACAACAGAACTATGGTAGGAAGACAGATGAATTTAAGTGTGCATAAGAGAACCTGCATATAATAAAAATGCCGACATGCAGTGAACATTTAATTCATTCAGTGAAGGAAAATTATTGGGTAGAAGATGTAAGGATAAAAGAATTCAGTATTAAGGAAACTGCTTTTTATCATGTTTTAGAACATTTATTGAGTATTTTGTAACCACTGTGTACTCTATCAGTATAATTACCAACAGTATTAAGCTAATATATTTTCTTTTTCAGTTTGAGTGTAATAAGGACATTTATACCTTCTCTTTATCTGTCTCAGTATGGTTTGGGAAGAGAATTTATTAGATGGTTTACTCAATTTTGCTGCCACTCCTAAAGGACTACTACTTCTTCAAAGAACAGATGCCATCAATGAATGTGTGACATTTATGTTCAATCGATATGCAAAAAAATTACAGGTATGAATTGCCATCTGCCACAGGCAGAAGGATTTTTTTTTTTTGCTTTAAAAGCCATTAAGAACACGGTCCTGTCTTCTGAGGTTATTAAACCTGAGTTAAATAAAAAGCTATACAGTGTTGTAAGGTTTAACTTGATATTTTTTAAGGAAAGCATTAGCGAGTTGATGTGGAATCTGTGGCTATGTCTACTGGATGGCAAACATCCAGATGCAATTGAAAAATTCAGTTCATTATCCAGGTCTTTTATAAATGTGATATCAAACATCTAAATATACTAAAACTGGCTGGAACTCAGACGAAAAACCATTTGGGGTTAAATGTAGGTGTCGATGAGAGTGTAGGGCTCACATTTCAAAAGAAACAAATATTAATAGAGGAATTTTATTATTGGTACCGCTAAATAAAATTTACAGTAGAATGTAGCCTTTTCTCAGATAGTGGTCATAGAGATGTATTCAGCTTTTTGCTGTCAGAGTGAGTATCCAAGACTTCTGAGGTTTTTAGGGTCACAGGTATGCTTTTCTCTGTTTCTAGAAGCTGTTTTTATGTTATTAGGTTGCTTGATTATAAGAAACATTGTATTTGTTTTTTCTTAGTCACCAATTCTAATTTCCTACTTTTGTTTAAGCCTCTAAAAAACAAAACAAATAATTAACTTTTTAGGGTTGCTTTTGCCTATGAAGAATAAGTAGTTCCTGAGGAAGGGCCCTGATAATCTCCTTATAAATAAAACATATGGACATTTGTTTATGGGTTTAAGATATTAGCTTTGTAATCAGGTGAGTTTTTATGTGTTTAAATGACCTCAAGTATAGAGAATTTTAGTTATTCACATGTCGCATTGCATGGCATAATATCCGCATCTGCCCATGCAAGATTTCTCTCTTGATTGGTTATGTTCTCCTGTCATTCCTAATAGACGGTTTCATTTCACTGTGCCTGCATTCTCCTACCCTAGGCTTTCGTTCCAATTAGTATGTGTAATATCCTTGAATGTGTATACTTGTGTACTATTGTCTTAGTCCATTCAGGCTGCTGTTACAAAATACCACAGACTGGGTGGCTTATAAATAGCAGAAATTTATCACTCACAGTTCCCCAGGCTAAAAGTCCATGTCTGCATGCCAGCATGGCCAGGTGAAGGCCCTCCTCTGGCTCACAGACTTACTGCATCTTCAGGTGGCAGGAGCTAGGGAGCCCCCGGGATCTTCTCCCTAAGAGCACTGACCCTGTTCATGAGGACACGCCTTCAGAACCCAATCACCTTCTAAAGGCCCCGCTTGCCACCCTTACCTTTGGGGGTTAGGATTTTAACATGAATTTTGAGGTGACATTCGGACTATATCAAACATAGAAGTTTTTTAGCCTTTTTACGTTTACATAAATGAAATCGTGTTGTTTCTTTTTTTTTTTTGAGAAGAAACACATTTTTATTCAATCAAAAAAATTCCATTAAAACAAAACTGTTGTTTTTAAGAGATACTTATTTTATGCATTCTTAGTGCAAAATAATTCATTAAAGCAGGTAGTGGAGAATGTCTTTTTAAAAAAATATTTTACTGTTGTTCAAGTACAGTTGTCTGTGTTTACCCCCCACCACTCCTCCGCACCCCAGCCATCCCCACTTCCCTCTCCTGCTTCCACCCCACATTGGTTTTGTCCATGTGTCCTTTACAGTTGTTTCTGAAACACCCCCTCCCTCCCCACCCCCCGTCCCCAATTAAGAACAATCTGACAGTAGCCAGAGAGGAGGTGGGAGGAAATTGTGTTGTTTCAATTGGAATTTCTCTGCTGGTGAATTAGAATCTGTGTACTAACTATTTGAGTTTTTGTTTTGTTTTTACATTTTTAAAAACAGTCAAGCAGCCCTGGCTGGTGTAGCTCAGTGGATTGAGCGTGGGCCTGTGAACCAAGCAACCAAGGTTCGATTCCCAGTCAGGGCACATGCCTGGGTTGCAGGCCAGTTCCCAGCAGGGGATGCATGAGAGGCAACCATACATTGATGTTTCTCTCCCTCTCTCCTTCCCTTTCCCTCTAAAGATAAATAGAATCTTTAAAAAGATAAAATAAAATATTTGAGCAATTCCAAGGAACTTTTCTTTATCATTCAGATACATGAAACCATGCAGATAGCTTTTACTCTCATGATAATGCACCTATGACTAGGTGTCATTTTTTACACTTATAAATTTTAGGACTATCTTGTCTTCCTTTATACTGCACTGGTGGTTAAAATAGAAGATATTGTTTCCTAGACCTCAGAAACTTATAATCTTATAAGTTATTATAATACTTTAATGGTGCTTTATGCTACTCACAACGTTTTTTGGAAAATTCAAATCCTTGTTTATCATGTAAGAAAGCAATTAGGCCATATCCTTAATTTTGCTGAAGAGAAAGTAGAGACTCAGGTTGGTTAAATGATCTGCTTATGCTCTGGTAACTGACGGAGTACGACTAGAACTTAGATTTGCATTTCACAGTGTCCCCCAAATCTGAATCTTGTTCAGCAAAGCATCTCCGACTCCTCTGTAGTTTCTTCTTCTGCCCTTACCTCTTCAGTGCTTACTGCGAATCTGGGAAGTTCCAAGGCTACTTACGTCTGAATCGGCAGGGTCGGTGAGGGGAGTTGAGTGAGGTGTTTTTGCAGTTACTCTGGAGGAAAGCAGGTGTGAAAGGATAGTCATTTATCTGTTTTACCTCTCTGTTATCTAATTGCAGAACTAATAGATGATAAATTAAGGAAAATAGAAAATAAGAGTAACAAAAATAGAAGAAGGAAGGCAAATGAAAAAACACATAGCAGAAATGAAGACATTAACCTATTTCTGTCCTATGGCCCTTCAATTTCTCTTTCCTTTTTTTGTCCTTAAAACTGAATATAAAGTTTATATTTTAAAATTTAGATTAAAACAGATTCTATTAATGATATGTTGAAAAAATGTAAGTTAGATATGGTAGCCAGTCTGAAATTAGCCAAAGTCTGAGAAGGACTTTGTTATTTCCTTATTCTGATTTCTGCGAAGAGAGATACTCACTTCTGTACTTTTTACCATGAATATATGTATAATCTCTTTGTGAAATATCAAATTATTTGAGGTATTCTATAATACTGTTTAGAAACCTGTATATTAATGATGAACATTCTTTGTTAGTGTATATTTTGTGTATAAAATCTCCTTCTTTGGAGAAAAAACACATTGCCTGTAAAAATAATTGTCCTTTTTAAGAAGAGACCTTGCACTTTTTAAAGATGTTTAGTTACTCTTAAATAATCAAGCAGCTTTAAAAACTTTTAAATAATCAAACAGCTTTAAAAAACTGGCAGCCAATACAAATTTATTAATGAGGAGATTTATAATTGAAGAACCAAACTGAAGAATTATACAATAAGATAATAGAATTTAGAGGTGGAAGGAATCTACTTGACATCTGGTCAAAGTCCCTTATTTTGTGTGTGAAGAGACTTAGGCTCAAAAAGAGAAGTGACTTGTTCAAGGTTGAAAAGTTACTCAGTTCCCATGCTGGGACCAGAATCTAGGTCTGAAATGAAATTGTCAAAATTATTACATTAGTGTTAACTCATTAATTGTTATAGTTTCTGAGTTTGTTTTTACCTCTCTTGTTATCTTTACCTGAAGTGATGTCTAATGTTCTAATTTTAAAAATGAGTAACTCTCCACGTAACATGTAAGTAAAACATTAGCATGCTGTGTTGTCCTGTGTCTCACTGCTGTTCCTTATTTATGTTTTTAGATTAGCAGGCATAAAAAGTTTGACTGTGGGGTTTTGGTTACACAAGTGGCTTCAACAGCAGCAGGTGCGATAGCACTGCAAAGGTCAGGTAAGTTTTTCCTTTCACTAAGACTTATAATTATTTAAATGAAATGAGCAATCCAATGAAAAGTTTAACTGGCATGGTCAAGTATCAGGATATTACTCTAAAGTTATTTTTCCTGAGTTAGGCCTTCAGTAAGAGTAAGTTACAGGGATTCCTGTTTATCTCTCGTTGTCCATGAAATCCCACTGGGAATCTTCTTTTTCTGTGAGTTATATCTAATCAGAACAATGGCACATAATGAACTAAACTGAGAAATGCTTGATGCTTTAAGAAGTTGCCCTCATCTTATAAAATGAAAGGGTGTCATCCTCTCTCTTGGAACAGTTGCATCTAAAATTTCTTAATGCTCAGTTTCAGTGGCTTGTGTATGCATCAAAATTTGCAATTGTGAGAGTTTTTACATGTATCATTTCCTTACTCCCTTTCTGCTGTTCCTTTCTTGAAAGTTTCCCTCTTGCCACTTAACTTTTCACCATTGTCTTTGCAGTGTGCAGTCAGCATGTGTCATCTACTGTAGATTGGATTTCTAAGTAGTTCAAAGACTGGGAATTAAGATCTCATATCTTAAGATGATCTGATCCCTGAACTGAAGACAAGATGTAATCTCTAATAGAGATGCTATGATTATATTTTTCATGGGTTAGAGCGGATGAATCATAACATAAGTGATCACCATTGAGTCTCCTTTTAAATAAAAATATTTTCCTGTAGCATATTTTGAATATTTTTGGCTAAACTAATTTGGGCTACTTGTATTATGAAACAATGTTTTCTGGCAGGAATTGTCCTAAGCTGAACCACTTTATTGTTTTTTACTCAGAATCCAATCCATTTTATTCAGTCGTCAGGGCACATAGATGAAAGCATTTGGGTTTATCTCAGATTTCCCTGTTGGTCAAGTTATTAAACTTCTGAACCTCATAATACCAAACTTTTCATGAGAAAGTTAGATGCAATTTTTCATAGGACAAAGGAAGGAAGATTAACACCCTTTGAGTTCTTAGGTGTGATGGACACCCTGTGGTGTCTAGGTATGATGTTAGGAACTCTGCAGATAAGATCCTATTTATACTTCATAGCAACCCTGGAATGTAGCACGATTTCAGTTTTCAAATGGGGGAACTGATGCTCTGAGAAGTGTAGGGAGTTTTCTTAAGACATGTACCAATAAACCGTCACGTTTGTAGTTTGAACCCTGATAGTCTCAATTTCAGAGCATTTTCTTGTTTTTGTATCTAGAGGATGCTTTCTTCCTAGATATTTTTATTATAAAATTACTGATTTGATGATTGAATGTCTGTTTTTCATATTTTCGTATGATAGGATTCTTCATACAGGAACTTAATAATCATGATTAATAATCACTTTCATTTAGATATGTAGTATCTGACTCATGAGAATTTAAAGACTACTGAGCCGAACATCGTGTGAACTGAAGAACTGTTATAAGCATATGGAATTACAAAAAACACTTACAATAAGGGAACCTACACTATTCAGATGCCTCCTGCCCCTAACACCTCCTTCCACACCCACCCACCCCACTTGCAGTCCGCCTTTCATTGTTGGCTCATTTAGAGAGTAAAGCGTAAGCCTTATTATTTTTCAGAAAACATGCTCAGAGAAGTTATTGTCCAGAGGATGAAATCTGGGACTCAAAATTCACTTCAAAGGAAAACAATCTTTCAGAATTTTATCAGTACACAGTATTATGATAATGAGGTATAAAAGTATATTAACAATAGCAAATATATCCAGACAGTGAGTGAATGCAAGTTTATTATAAAAAAAAAAAACAACAATAGCAAATATAATTTCTACCAAGTTTGGAGGTAATTATGTGTCTTTGATCAGTGTGGACCAGTTTTGTCTGAGGGATAATTGTATCTTTCCTACATAATCCAAAGAAATAGTATGCTATAAATATGATATAAAATGATTCTTTTTAGGGTTTGTTAGTTCACTCATAACTGAACTGTGGGCCAATCTGGAATGCGGAAGGGATGATGTTCGAGTGACCCCTCCCAGAGCTGCCCCCATGGACCCTGTTGACCAGAGCTGTCAGAAGGTGAGGGATGACCTGGTTTATCCAACAGTGTACAGGCTTTGAGTGTGTGTGTGTCAGAAGTTAATTTATCCAGACTTTACTCAGTTGCAACCAGCAGACGTTTGTAATGTTTTTCTTTCCTCTCTTTTTTTTTCATTTCAAAATTTAAAAAATTCACAATAAATTTAATGAGTGATAGAAATACTAGGGTTCTCTGGGAGTCATGTTTGGAAGGATGTTATTTTTACATAATATTTTATTATAAATTTTCTTTTTTAATGAAGAGTAATAGTCACCAAGACATGTTACAGAATCAGCAAGCACACAAAAGACTGAACAAAGACAACCAATCAAAATAAAACAAGTGAGGAAGCTTTTGGCCTTTGAGCTCAAATATACTAGTAAATTTTTAGGAGTATTTGAAGAAGGTATAGGCAGAGAGAGGATGCCATCATTCAGAGTAATGTGGCAAAACAAATGAAGAAACAAACTCTTAAGCACCCACACAATGTTCTGTTATAATTCAGTGGCTTTTACATGCTTAACATATTCTCCAAATTTTACTTAAAAGAAATGATGACTCCTGACTTTGACTTTATGGTAGTCTGGAAAATTTTCATTCAGGTGGTATCACAAAATTATCAAAATGAAAACACAAAATAGAAGCATGCTTTCTGTAATCATAAATTAGTTTCCTCCAGGGAAAACACAAACTCAGGAAAAATAACTTAAAAATAACTTAAAATCAATTGTTTTTTGTGAGTAACAAAAATAGACAAAAAATGGAGGGGAGTCAATACAGATGAAAAGAATGATACTGCTCGACACTCTAGATGTAACAGATATCTGCTCGAGGGCGAGTATTGGTGCTCTGCTGGTGCTCTAATACCCACAGGTATTAGAGAACATTAAAGGGGTATTGTGATTGGCTTTATAAAATTGGCAGACTTCCTAAGAACTGTGCTTACTGTCCTGGTGGGGTGGTTCAGTTGTTTGGAGCTTTATCCCACGCATCGAAAAGGTTGTGGGTTTGATTTCTGCTCAGAGCACATACCTGGGTTGTGGGTTAGATGCCCAGGCAAGGTCCATATAGGAGGCAACTGATTGATGTTTCTTTTTCACTTTGATGTTTCCCTCTCTCTTTCTCTCTCTCTCAAATCAAGAAATATATCCGTGGGTGAGGATTAAAAAAAATATGCTTACTGCCCTGGCTGCATGGCTCAGTGGATTGAGCGCTGGCCTGCGAACCAAAAGGTTGCTGGTTCGATCCCCAGGCAGGGCACATTCCTGGGTTGTGGGCCAAGTCCCCAGTTCGGGTTCATAAGGCAACCACACATTGATGTTTCTCTTCCTTACTTTTTCTCTGACTTCCCTTCTGTCTATAAATAAGTAAATAAAATCTTTAGAAATATATGCTTACCAAAATTGACCTAATATAAAATAGAAAATCTAAATAGCTATGTATTGGTTAAAGAAATTTAATTCATTATCAAAAACCTTCCCACAAAGAGCCTTTCTGTACTTCTCAGAGAGGGAACCACACGGCATTGTTCTTGGTTCCCACATAACTTGAACAGGAACTGTCACAATGTCCAGGGACCTTGGTGTCCGTCCTGCAAATGAAGCAGGGGGATGTCTTCAGATTCCTCCCAGCAGGAACCCACTTAGGTGGCACCGGCCCTGACTTCCAAGTCAAGTGGAACAGTACACCTGCTGAAGGAAAAATGGCAGCACCTGCGCTGTAAATCTGAATAGGACCTGGAGGAGCTTCTGCCTGCAGCTGGTGCAGTTGTTGCCACTGAAAACCCCCCTGCTGTCAGTGTCACCTCCTGCAGGGAGCTGCGCTGAAGCTTGCTGCTGCCACTGCAGTCACCCCCATCGCCGGGCACTTCACTCCTGGAACCCTCACTAACCAGACCCGGGCAGCCTTCTGGGAGCCGAGACTTCTGGGTGTTACTGATCCCAGGGCTGACCACCAGCCTCTCACAGAGGCGTCTTATGTCAAACTGACCACCATTGCTCTGTGTCACACAGACTCTCCTCTGCGCTTTGTGGACATTGTCAACCCTGGCAACCACAGGGGCGCTATTCAGTGGGTCTGATGTGGTCCCTGTGGGTTCCAGTGGGCATGCTGGCCCCTGGAAGTACTACACATGTGTGGCACCATCTCCCCTGAACACCCATGGGAGGTCCTGCCTTATCTCTACTTCTATGGAGATCTTGACTACACTGAAAAGGAAGAACAGGCTGCTGCTGAAAAGGCTGTGACTAAGGAAGAATTTCAGGGTGCATGGTCTACCCTGGCTCCCGAGTTCACTGCTGCCCAGCCTGAGGTCGCTTACTGGTCTGAAGGTGCAAGTGCCCTCTCTGCCTATTCTGCAGTTTCCTACTGAAGCCTGGGGCTCTCAGCCTGGCACTGAAGATGGGTCTGCAGCCCCCACTGCGCAGGCCACTGAGTGGGTAGGAACAACCACTGAGTGGTCTTAAGCTGTTCTTCCACAAACTCTTAGACTGGAAATTCTCATCATCACTAGCCATTACAGAGGCGCAAACTAAAACCACAATGAGATATCACTTCATACCAGTCAGAATGGCCATCATTAACAAATCAACTTACCATAAGTGCTGGCAAGGTTGTGGAGAAAAGAGAACCTTAGTGCACGGTTGGTGGAAATGCAGACTGGCAGCTGCTGTGGAAAACAGTATGGAATTTCCTCAAAAAACTAAAAACGGAACTGCCCTGTGATACAGTGATCCTACTTCTGGGAGTGTCCACTAATAATCTTGAATCACCAATTCAGAAGATCCTATGCACTCCAGTGTTCATAACAGCATTGTTTACAATAGCCAAGTGCTAGAGACAGCCTAAGTGCCCATCAGTAAATGAGTGGATCAAAAAACTATGGTACATTAACATACTGGAATACTACGCAGCAGAAAGATAAAAGGAGCTCCTACCCTTTGTGACAGCATGGATGGAACTGGAGAGCATTATGCCTAGTGAAATAAGCCAGGCAATCAAAGATGAATACCATATGATCTCACCTATAAGAGGAACCTAGTCAACAAAACAAACAAATAAGCAAAATAGAACCAGAGACTTGGAAATAAAGAACAAATTGACAGTGACCAGAGAGGAGGGGAGAGGGGGATGAGGGGAAAGAAGGGGAAGGGTCAAGCAGAGGAACATGAATGGAGGACTCGTTGGCATGGACGATAGGGGGATTGACTGCGGGAGTGGGGGCGACAGGGTAGGGGCGAGCATGGGGGAAAGCAGGACAGCTGTAACTGAATAATGCTAAATAAAGAAAAAAAAGAATGAGAATGTGGAAGTAAGGTTGATGGAAAATAAAATTTCTAAAAATAGAAAAGAAAAAAACCTTTCCTACAAAGAAAACCAGATAATTCTTCACCAGTGAATTCTACGAAACTTTTATAGGAGGAAGAGCACCAATCACACACACATACACACACACACACTCTTTCAGAAAACAGAGGTGAGGAATCAGTTTCTAACTTAGGTTATGCCAGCATAACCCCGACATGGAAACCAGACAAATGTTTCCAAAAACTAAACTTACTGACTAATATTTCTGATGAATATAGACTTAAAAGATTTAACAAACTATCAAATTGTATCTAGCAATATGTACAAGGACCATTTAATATAATCAAGTGGGGTTTATCCCAAACATACAAAGTTGGGTTAACATTCAAAAATGAAACTCTATTTCACCATATTGACAGAATAAAGAGAAAATTTATACAATGATTTCAATAGATATGAAAACAGCATTTGAGAAAACTTAATACCCATTTATAAAATCTCATCAGATTTAATCATCATCTGATAAGTGTTGTCTTTGAAAAACATACATCTTCAACATTTAATGGTGAAATATTGAACATAAAATTTGTTTACTCTTAGCACTTTTCAATATTGTATTAGATCTTTGTGCAATGAGGCAGGAAAAAATAGAAAGGACACAGATTGGAAAGATGTGTAAAAATATATCTGAAAATAGTTTGATTTTCTCATCTAAAAGCAAACAAAAAATTGCCTTTGAATCACTTTCTGATTACTTCATTAAACACTTAAAAAATACATGTCTGATATGATAACTGTTACAGTATTATTCTTAGAACTTCCAAATTCTGATTTGTTTTTTTTTCTCCCAGTTTTGTCTACCTTTAAAACCATTTCCCTTCATAACATTCTATTTAATATGTACAATGTAATCCCGGTTACTTTCCGAAAACACTGTTAGTTCCCTCTTTTTCCGAAATGGTAAAGATAGAGCTAATTAACATAGCACCTCTGCCTGCTCGCCTGCTGCCTCTGCAGCGCTCCCTCTCACTTCTCCCTGCTTTGCTATCTAGTGTCACCCCCCTAGTGTTCTCCCACTCAATAGTACAGCAGCAGCAGGTCAGTTAGGGGGCTGTTCTAGATCATCTCATGGGGTATTCGTCCTGTACCTGTGAGTCCTTGAGGGCAGAGATCACTGTTTCAGTCGTATTATTATTCTTAGAATCTGGCACAAACTAAATGTATGTATATTTATATATACAATTGCTGATAATAAGCTGGCATTAAAATATTTTGAATGACTAAATTAGTGAATGGATGATCATTATCAACCTGAAGGATTTTGAATTCATAAGAAAAAGCTCTTGGCTTTAGGTTTAACTTTATACTGTAGTCTTAAAATATATAGAACATTCGACCTTCTACTGCTTGTCATTACAACACAGAATCCCATTCTTCAAAACATCAGTGAAACAGAATTATGTCTTATGCTAAGATAAATTTCAGGATAATTAACATCTTCAGTTATGTTTGTGGGAACCAGTGATTGCACTGTAAACATTTTCTTGAGTTCTGGGAGTGCTCAGCGCATCACCGTTTCACAGTGTGCCGGTGTCTGTCACAAATGCTCCCTGCGAGAGAAACGGATTTCTTTCTGCTAGAAACAAGCTGCTGAAATCTTAAGTTTCTTTAAAATATTGTTTAGGTGGTTTTAGTTCTAATACAATTACTGAATTGTTTTCACCTAGGGTTCTACATAATTTTAGAGTAGCATACCAGCAGTTATGATTCTATTATGTGGTCCACATTGTTTTATTTCTTAGGTGGAGGAAGCTCCATAAATACCAAAGGAATTTTCTTGTGTAAATCATATAAAAGCCCTCAATATCATATTGATATATGTGACTTGTAAAGATCATATATTTTTATGGCTAGTGTAAGTTGTCAAAAAGGACATTTATTAAGTTTTTTAATAATCTGTCTGGTTATAATAGATGGGAAAGATGTTTTAAACATAAAATGTAGTATATTACTGGATTAATATTAAGGACATTTATGAAGTATTTATATATTCAAATTGTAAAGCATTTAAAGCTTATATTTTATGATAGATTAATATACAACTGTTATGACGACTGTTTCAGTCAGCTTTTCTAGTCAACACCCTGGTGATTAGTGAATTTTTACAGTGTTTCCCTGTATAACTATGTCTCTGTAGTTTTAGTTCATTTAGTCATAGTCTCTGTAGTCATAGTTAATTTTATATATAATTAATAGATATATTATTCAAACATCCTTTCCTTCACATCTGTTTTTTCCTCCTTTATAGTGCATATTTTTAGCATAGTGTTATCTTTAGGCATTAATTAAATGGCTACTATGCCATTAAATTTATTTATTCTACTTTATGCTAATGTTATTGCTATCCAAATAGATATTCATTTTAAACCATGAGTATGTTATTTTCTTCTTAGAATTGGTTAGAAATTTCCTCTTCATTTTATGGAATATTTATGGGAAAAAGGAAAGCTTTTTAAAAATGTTGATGTAGGTTCATTTTTCATCCTGTAGCAGCATTTGTTAAAAGCCAGTGTGTGTGAATTAGCTATTGTTAAGTAACATTGCTTTTGGTACATTAAGGGAATGGTTATGAAATGCACTGTACCTTCCGGGTCCTCAAACATGGCCTATGGAGCAAGGGTGATACTGTTAAATAATATCTGAAGACTTTACAGTGATTTTTACTGAGTAATCTTACCCTGGAAACAAGAAAATACAGATTAGTTTTATGACCAACTTTCTGATGTGTGTCTTTGGCCAGGTCTCTTCAGTTTTCTGGTTGTTAAGTTTTCTCATTTATTAAATGAAAGATTGAATGAACTCTTCTTTTCAATTTTCTCGATGTTCCAACTGTAGTGAAAATTCTCAATTTGATTCTCAAATTTTCTGAGTCTAGTAAAAAATTTTAAAAACAACAAACAGGAAATTTAATAGTTATAAATATGTACAATTAATAAAAAAACCCTAACATGTGTGTATTGGCAAAATGCAGGGCTTCTAGACATGGATAGAGTTCATTGGAAAGGCTTCTAGAACAGAACTGTTGTGAAAGCTTATGACGTGGGATAATGAGTACGTGGGTGGAAGGAGGAGCATGTTTGTGGACAAGAACAGTTTACGTGGCAGTCCCTTGAAGAAGACCACAGGCAGGTTTGATTGAAGCAGTGGCTTCATGCTGAGGATTAATGGGAAATGAGGCTTTCGAGCCTCCGAAGAGAAGAAAGGGTCAATTAGTAAAGTGCCTTGAAAGTCAGGTTAGGGAGTTAGTTTTGATATTTAGTGATGGGAGCCACTGCACGCTTTTGTACAGGGGATCAGAAGAAGGAAATGTGCCTGAGGGAGATATCCAGGCTGTCTTTAAGACAGAGTGAGAGTAGGAGCTTAAACACTTCATGGATAGATTAACTTGGAAAGATTGCACCAGGAAATGAGCTGCTTTTTGATAGGAAAAGCCTTAGCTTTTTAAAATTAATTTAATTAAATTGGTTGGATTTCCAGTGAATGTGGGTAAGGATAAAGATGACTTTGTGACATAAGTGAAGAATATATGGAATTTATCATCTTGCTCCGAAGTCCCTAATTCACTGATATTTTCTCATATATCAGATATAACAAATACAAAGAATGAGAAAGATGGATCTTTTTTTCTCAGAACGAAAGTTTTCAAGTGATACGTTATATTTTAAAGTATTTTCCAACTCTCAACTAATTACAATAGTTATTATGCATTGTCAACATATATATTGTTTTTCATGTTAATTAAGTATTTTGTACTTATTATATGTATGTATTTCACATTTATGTGGATTAATTAGGCTTATTTTAAAAAATTAATCCTTACAGTCAAACCGCCATAAAACTTTACATTCATGATTCTTCTGTGGATATGGTTAAAAAAAAAAGAACTATTTAAATGACTTTTCCTTCTCCCTCCCCTAGTCTTTTCTAGCACTTGTGAACTTCTTATCCTATCCTGCTATTTATGAGCTGGTAGGCAATCAAGATCTCCCTAATAAAGCAGAATATTCTCTTCGTGAAGTTCCCACATGTATTGTTGTAAGTAATTTTCTTTTAATTTTTATCTTTTATAAATAATACTTTTGGAACTTTGTAGTAAAAATGCAATTTGACGGAAAAAAGGGAATACTATTGGCATTTAAAGACTGATTTGTTTACCCATGGAATATCAACTTGTGAATTATTTGTGAAAGGAACCTTTGATCCAGGCCTCTGAACAGTTGCAATGCCTATCGGAATGAACACAAGGTTAAATCTCTTTCCCCAACAAGGAAAGAGATTTGACAAATAAAATATGTGTATGAATGAATTTTACGTGGCTTATTATGTTACTAGTCACACCCGTGTTGCTCCTTTATTGGCTAGGATAATTAGGAATAAATTGCATTCAAGGAGTGCAATATATTTTCTCCTTGTATTTTAATGAACTACATATTAACTGCCCCTTGAGGGCAGTATATACATATTTATTTCCTTTGAGATTTATTTCATAATCATACTCCCAGACTGGTAACTTGTTTTAGTTACCCAGAAATATTTAGTTCCTCATCTTTGGGAAAGTTTATGAATTGACATATAAATATGTATATACGCATTAGTAAAGAATTATTTGATTAATACCGAAATTCCATTATTAATCCTTATTTTTGTTTTTTCTGGCCACTTGTCCAATGTTTTTTTTTTTTTTATCACAGTTTTGATTTCTTGAATATTTTTAGTTCTTGTTAACTCTAAACATTTTAATTTTTTAAAACTTCCTCTACCATGGGAAAGTTTTGATATTTTACCTGAGTAAAATGTAAAGATAGGGACTTCTATCACTCCACTTTTATTTTATATTCTCCATTCCTTGAAGTGTTCCAATTTTAACTTGTGCTTATGTGTATCATGACACTTCTAGTAGTTTTATAATTAGCCATTCATGTACCTGTCTTTCCTTTAACTTAATTTGCCACCTGTGGCATTCAGCACAGTTGAGCCAATCCTCCCCATTGTCACTCTCTTCTGGGATTGTGGTACTGCTGGTTTTCTTCCAGCTTCTCTGGTCTCTCCCACATGGTCTCCTTTGTGGACTTCTCTTCCCTTCCGTCTTGCATCCTCCAGGCTGATTGCATCCCATTCCTTGGCTTCAGTTGTGCACTGACAGCTCTCTCACCTGTACCACTCGCCTGACTGCCAGATCTATGCCCAGATTCCTACAAGATGATGGATATCTGGGAAACTAATGGGCGTCTTGGTTTTCT
>PVKM010033786.1:0-15840 GCA_004027735.1 Carollia perspicillata
CACTCCAGAAATATCAGGTGTAGGGGGATGCCTTGACAAAGCCTAGGACTTCTGCACTGGAAGGTGAAAGGTAACTCAGAAAAAAAGTGTATTATGATGTTACTGAGACTTTATTTGTAACCAAAGGCTGATAGGGCCTAGAGAAAAGTAGGTAAACATCTGAATTCCTGAATTATGCCAAAATGCAATGTATTTGAATTACATATATGAAAGCCTCATTACAAAAGCCTTTGCTACATGGACCATTATGGAAGAAGACAATTTTAGGATACCAAAGAAACGTGTACTAAACAGCTCTAATGAATGAAGGGGGATGCTCTTCTTTTAAGAAATACATTTTAGCCCTGGCTGGTATGGCTCAGCGGACTGAATGCCGACCTGCAAACCAAAGGGTCACCGGTTCCATTCTCAGTCAGTGCACACGCCTGGGTTATGGGCCAGGTCCCCAGTAGAGGATGCGCAAGAGGCAACCATACACTGATGTTTCTCTCCCTCTCTTTCTCCCTCCCTTCCCCTCTCTCTAAATATAAATAAAATCTTTAAAACATTTTTTTAAAAAGAAATACATTTTACATAACCAAAAGCCTTAAGAAACATGTAGTCCCTTCAGTCATAGTCTAAACACCGAGACCAAATAAATGAGCAATGTCCTAAGTGAGTGCTACACAATTCATACCCTAACGACAGTTACTCACATTCTTCTTAATTTTGTTCTTGATTGTTTCAATTACTCCAGCCTCCTCACTTTCACACAGCTTTTCTGTAGTCTTTAAGTCATCACATGCCAACTGCATTTTTTCTTCCTCAAATGTCATCATGGCGTTCTTCCAAGAAACAAAAAATGAAAAAAAAAGAATGAATCAGAAAGTGCATAAAAACTTATGCCAATTTATTTCAATGAAACTCCAAACTGTAAAAAAAAGAACATTTAAATTATATTTGTTGCAAGTGAAAGAATTAGAATGTCTCATCATACCCTATTCATTTAAAAAAACTATAACTTCAGTATGAAATAAGAATATACCTCTATTACATCATGAAAAAACACATGGTACTAAATGCCCTTGTACTTACTGTTCTACAAATTTTTTTTTTTTGCTAGTAATAAACACAGTAACAAAAACCCTGTATAATTTTTGACTGGTCCACTTAATTCAGGTCTTATAAGAGTCTCATTGAAAAGTACATTCTACCCACACATGGATCACTGACTCCTTCACGTACGGCACAAACACACCCTGGAAACATCGGCTAGTGGATGTTCTTTGAAAATCAGGGACAGCGATTCTAGTGGGTGCACTTATAAGGAATTCATATTGTCCACAGTGAAAATTCCACTGATGGCTTGTTTCCAAGCACCTGTTCCTGGGAGATTTTCTCTGGCCACACAGACTTGATAGGGACAATCCCTTCTCTGCTACGAACCTGCTATTTTCACCCAGTAGTAGTGAGGTTTCTGAGATGAATGAGACACAGAGGCAGGGACAGGACACCAGGTCCTTAGAAGGACCTAGTGACACAATTGCATGTAGCTCTCCACTCCCTCTCACACTCACTCAGCCAGCTCCACCTCGGCCTTCGAGGCCTCCTCAGTATGACTCTAACCTACTTCCAATACTCGCCAAACCGGACCACAGCCGCCCTTGCCCGAGTCTCCCACCACACTCTTCTGCCCAACCAAATCTCTACATGGCCACAGCCTCCGCCCTGCCCGCCTCCTCCACCCTGCCAAGGCTGTGGTTGTGTCTCCATCAGGTTAGAATCCCCAACCCACCCAGTACCATTTCCTTAAGGTAGGGAACTCTGTTTATTTGCATAAGGTAGACTTCAAAATTTCTGTTGTGTTAGCTGGCAATCATAGAAAATAAATAGCTTGAATGAAAATCTATGTCACCAGAAGCTGGCCTGGTGACGGTGGTCGGATGCTGCCAGGCTACACACAACACACCCATTTGCTGGCATCTCTCTAAGTCTGGAGTCTAAACGCTTCTCCTGTTTTACATCTATTGGTCTCTGCTCGTGGCTTTTGTGTACATGCATGCTGCTGTGGTTTTTTAAAAAATGTATGTTTGAAAGTAGATTAGGTGATGTTTCTGAAAAATAAAAGCATCCAATTGTAAACATTGTCAAATTTACTTTATAACTTAACTGCAACCTATTCCATCAATTCCTAAATATTCAATTACATTTGAAAATACAGTAATAACTGACAAAATTTAGCTATGCTGATTTAACATGTCTTCCAGTCCACATTTATTCAGTAATTTTAGAGCAAACCTTTATTATTCAAAGTCTAAATTAATATTAACTCTAATGCAGTTTTAATTTTTAGAAAGATCTTTCAATTACGTTTTTATTTAAAATAGATTTTGGCTGGGAAAAATAGAATACAAGATCTAAGCATTTTATTTTTTAAATTAGAAAAAAAGAAAACATACATGTTGGTTAATAGGCAAAAACTTTACATCTGTTTTAAACTCTAAAAGATCTTTCACTACAGTCTCTCTGTACGGCCAGGAGCCACCTAAAAACACACATCACACACTCAGTTCCTTCACGCCAGTGCCTCTCCCCGTATCCACTCACCAAAAAACTGACAAAGCTGGCTCCGAAACTCATCAGTGGGCTATGATGTCTGTTAAAGAAACAAAATAAAATTATTTTTATTGTAAATTTCTATTTTAAAGACTTTTGATACATAGAGATCCTGATGTTTTCCCAATAACTATAGAGAAGTTACATTCTTCGAGCAGATCAAACTGCCCTAAGAAAGAAGTTAAAGACGCAAGGAGCTTTACAGGAGCTTTACAGGCCTCGGCTTCTTCACAGCCAGGCTAACAGTAACGTCAAATTACAACGGAGACTGCCTCAGCAAGCCAATCCAACATCTGCAAATATGTGGCCCAATAAAGATGATTAATAGTCACTTAAAAATGCAAAACATATTCAAAACTTACACACATGAAGTATCACTTTCAGAGTAGACCGAAGGGTTTCCACCACTTGTCCAGCCCCGCAAATTCGCTTACCCAAAGAACCTGAAGAATGCCGCCCTGGGCCCGTCATTCCCTCTCACGGCTGCACAAAGTCATTACCCAATTTCACGTATAAGCCAAATAGGGAGCCCAGACGGTCACCAAGTCAATTAAAAGAATATAAACCTTCTGCTTCAAATTCACAACCCAATTTCTATACATTGTACTAAAAGGAAAAGCAAGTTTTAACAGTCTTCTTAAAGGAAAATAATTTTACTGATTTTTCATTATATAAATTACATATGGTCATTTTATATTTCTTAAAAAGGCAACAATGATGTATTTAGTCAACCCCCTATTGGAAATTTAGTTTGTGTCTAAAGCAAGTTTCTGTTGGGAGAGGGAGGGGTGAGTATGAGAGATGGGAGGGAGAATATGTACATTTATGTGTATACATATGTGTACATACACATACATATATACTCTGTGCTCAAATGAGTATCTGTACACATATCTTTGCAAGCAAGTACAAATATAAAAGCAAGTGCTTGCTTTGCAAGCAAGAGGTAGCGTTTCTGAGTCGAATGCACATCCATTTCCTCTGGGAGTGTGGTGTATGGTCGGGGAGTGAGAGGGGTAGGAGTAGGGAGATCGGGAGCTCAAATTATTTGGGATGTTAACCTTCAGCTCCATTTTTTTTCCATCCACATGGTGCCTACCCAAATTCTACACTGAGCAAGTAGCCTGCTTACCCCCACTTGATAGGATATTTAAAGCTGCAAGGGAGAAATTAGGAAGGTCAACTTACTTGTGCAGAATCCGCGCGAGTGCTCACAGCCACACGACCCCCAACCCCCACAGCACATCTGACATCACACACAGGACGTGCAGACCAACCCCACACCCCGTCCCACAGCTCCGCACAGACACGCCATGCGGGCCCCCACCCCGCTCTCTGAGTGAGGATTGGGCCTGCACACCAGTGTCCCCTCCGGAACGCTATTTCCTGCCTCATCCCTCACCGTCGTGCCTTACACACAGCAGGCGTTCAACACCTGGATCAGTGGAGTGTGAAGGGCACACTCTGCCTCTCAGGAAAAGACACATCTCTACCAAGTGCCGACTAGCACGGCTTTCCCCTTCTCGTCCCTTTCCTTGCTCACATGTTAACGTTTTGCCATTCAGGAAATGAAAGAAGCTCCAACTAAAGCCTAGTGTTGCTACATGTGCTTCTTGTTCTTGACTAAAATTAGGAATCTGAGAGCCATGGCTATTAATTATTCATGGTATCCTAACCTAGCCCTTAGTACTTTTCATAGCGTACCATCTTTTCAATTTTTATATTTCCCAATGCTCATTTTATTTTTTTATTTTTCAATTACATTTTATTTTTATTTTTTAAAGATTTTATTTATTTATCTTTAGAGGGGAAGGGAAGGAGAGAGGGAGAGAAATATCAATGTATCATGCATCCCCTGCTGGGAACTGGCCTGCAACCCAGGCATGTGCCCTGACTGGAAATCGAACCACAACCCTTTGGTTCGCAGGCCCGTGCTCAACCCACTGAGCTACACCAGCCAGGGTTCAATTACATTTTAGATTCAATACTATCCTGTGTTAGTTTCAGATGTGCAGCATAGTGGTTAAATAATCATATACGTTACAGAATGGTCCCCCAATATTTTAAGTACCCACCTGGCCCCATACATAGTTATTACAATGATATTGACAATATTCCCTAATATCCCTGTGACTATTTTGTAACTGCCAATTTGTACTTCTTAACTCCTTCACCTTTTTCACACAGCCCCCCACATACCATCTTATCATTTAAGTGTTAAATGAGCCCAATGGAAACATCTTTTTCCTCCTTGAAGCACCTGGGTTCATTAGACACTCAGTAATGAGCTGACCAATAAGCCGGCATCTCTCACACGCTGCACTACCTGGTGTTCTCAGAGCTTTCTCTAACAAGACTCACTTGTTTCACTTACTTGGCTTTTTTAAACACACATACTTCAAGTGATCTTATGTGAATTTACCTCATCTTAATCTATTCTGGCCCACACATTTTTTTCTACAGAAAACTTACTCATTTGGAGATTTGGAAATGTTCCCGAAGTGTAGAGGATCATTATTCCGAACCGATGCCCAGGGGAAAAAAGGGAGAGACTCCTAGCTCACTTCAGTACACTCATCTTAGGGACCAACAAACAATGACCAGACAGGAGGAGAGAGAGGGCATCATGCAAAGGTTGCGTACAAAGGTAAACTTAGAGCCAAAATACAAACTTTTCTAGATTCCAGGTGATACACAAAAAAGGAAGTAGGGGCAAGTGAAACAGCCAACAGTGAAAACCTCATTAATCTGAAAAGAGGGAAGACATAAATATACATATATATTTCTTGATATTGAAAAATGCAATCAATGGTAAGATATCCCATAGCTGTTTTAAATGGATACCTACATGGTGAGGGATGAAATAGGAAAAAAGCAACAAGAAACAAAGCTTCTTTACATACATATATTTTGTTTTGTAGGTATGACTTTGGAACTATGTAAATGTTGTACATGCAAATAATACTAAATTAAATTTTAATAAAGCAATGCCTAAAATAGAAAGTAAAATGAGTTAAATGTATCTAATTGCAAATCCACTTAGTAAAAAAACTACTACACAGAGAACGGTATCCCAAGAGACTTTTGAAACACAGTAATCTGACAGCACATCCCTACCACAAAATACTCTTAAAAACAGATCCCGAGAGATGGCAAGTATTTTTTAAATTTGTTCTTGGTAATCATATTCTCACCAGTCGAACTGGACTGCTACTCTGTAAGGCTACTGGGTTTGTCATTTGTGATAAAGCAAGGTGCAGGTATAACAGTGTTTGCTGAGACCCAGAATTTTGTGTGCGGGGAAAAGCATGAGCTGATTAAGTACCTTATAATCCAGAATCCACACTGGAAAACCAACTCAAACTCACTGTCTTTTTTCATTTAAGAAAATACGTACTTTCTGGCTCTGCCCACTGAAGAAGCCTAGAAACGATGGCTGCCCCGTGGCTCTGCGCTGGCCCAGCAGCCCCTCTGAATACAGGAAGTAAAGGAGACCATCGCTGATTCCAGGTCAGGGGCCAGAGATGTTTAGGAGGAGCCTAGACTATCTTGTTAGAGCAGAAAGGAAGGAAGTTTAAAGAATATGTCATGGTCTGGAAGAGGCAGCCAAACCTGGAACAATTTTATCATCAATGAGGGTAAATATAGTAATGAATTGAAATACCAAATAAGTTTAAACCAGAAGATCAGAATAGTTTTAATTTAAAAAAAATCTCACTGACTACCTATAACAGAATCCTAGAGAACCAACTCATTATTTTGAAAACGGATTTAAAAATTAAAGAATAAGCATTTACCCTGCCTTTTCTCTATGAATTCAGAGTAACCAATTATTGGGTGGGGGGATTCTCTTTACAAAAATATCCTGGGATAATAAATGAAAAGCAAATGATGGAATCAGATTACCTCGTTTTGCAGCTTCTAATGAATTAATCAACTAAGCAATGATCATATTAACCACCACCATGCCGATATGATCAGCAAAATCCAAGCTGTGGGAAGTTTTACAGGAAAAAGATCCTAGTTCCTTCACCAACAATAACAAAGTGTATGGGGAAAAAGAGACTAAAATAATTTCTAAAATAAAACAGCAGGCATAAAAACATGTAAGACACAAAATGAAAACAAATACAGATACACATATACATAAACACACACATACATTAACAATAATTAGAAAATAAAAAATCATTCACAATAGCACCAAATTATTAATTATCTAAGGATAATTCTAACAAAGTACAATATTGCTACACTGAAAACTCAAAACATCAAGAAAAGAGAAAGACCTCAATCAGGGTCTGTGAGCAGTGTCACTCTTCAAATTCGGGGCCAGCTACAGTTCTGTCGCGAGAGCTGCCTTCCGCATTGTTGAGCAGAACCCTGTCCCCTACCTGCAAGGTGACAGTAGCACGCAGTTCCCACCCCGAAACCAGTTCCCATCCCGAAATGATGTGATGACCAGAATGTCTCCAGACATTGTCGAATGTCCTCTGGGGGCAAAATCTACCCTGACTGTGAACCAACCACCTAAAGAGAGAGACAGGCACTTCTTACGGCTGGGAAGGCTCCATGCTGCTAAAAGGTTCATTTCTCTTAGACTGAACTACAGTTTCAATGCAATCCCAAGTAAAATCCGGGTGTGTGTGAGTGTGTTCATTCTAAAAGTTACATGGAAAATCAAGATATTTCAAAAGGTCAAATCAAATTTGAAGAACAACAACAAAGCTGAAGGCCTACCTACATTACCCGATATCAAAACTTAATTAAAATTAAGAATTTTCAGTCATTCATAAGATATTGAAAAAAGCAAATTACAGACTGGGAGAAGATATTTGCAATAAATACCAACGAAGTGTTGATCTTCAGAATACTCGTATGTACAGAACTCCCATGACTCAGTTAAAAAAAAACAAACAACGGTAAAAGTCTTAAAGGGTACTCCACAAAGAGGATACCTGAAAGTCAATGAATGTAACAGAAAGTGTCGAAAAGCATTCATTATCAGGGAAATACAAATTAAAACCAAAATGAGATACCGCTCTAATCTCATCAGAACAGCCACACTCCCTCCAAGGACTGACAACGCCGAGCGCCAGTGAGGGCGTGGAGCACGGGGCGCTCTCCCCACTGCTCAGTAGTGCCCGCCAGAGCTGGCCGTGCCCACTCCACGACCCAGTGCCTTCATTCCTGGGCACATACACACAACAGAGGTGAATTACTGCATCCCCGAAAGACATGCCTGGTATGGAAATCGCAGTTTTATTCATAGTAGCCTCAAACTGGTAACAATTCCAGTGCCCATCAACAATAACACGGATCGAATAACTGTAGCATGTTCATTCAATGGAATAGCACACAGCTATGAAAAGAGCCAGCTACTACTAAATGAAACACATGAATTAATCTCATGGACTTAATGCTGAATAAGAGAATCCAGACCCAAAAGAGTATATAATGAATTATTCCATTTATTTGGAGTTTAAAACCACCATTTTCATGACAGAGGTCAGAACAGTGCTGCCTGTGGGGGAACATCAACTGAGAAGAAGCCCAAGGGAAGATACTGGAAATATCCTATACCTTTAGCCCAATGTAAGTAGTTACACTGTGGTGTGCACATAATTATATATTCTTTATTGTATGTGTTCTTCCTTATGAAAAAGAGAAAGTTAAATAGAAAAAATAAATCAAATAAATGATTGTTGGTGGTTACTTGACTGTAGTAGATTACTATTAACTGTTTAAAGTATGACAATGGATGGAAGTATATACTGATGAAATAAAATGCTAACCAGGATTTGTTTAAAAAAATAATATGAGGTGCCTGGCAGGGTGGTTCAGCTGGGTGGTACATCATCCATACACCAAAAGGTTGTGGGTTCAATTCCCAGTCAGGGCACATAACTTGGTTGTGTGTGTGAGCCCCGGTCAGAGCACATACAAGAGGCAATTGACTTGTTTCTTTCTCTCTCTCTCTCTCTCTCTCTCACTCTATCTCCCCCACCCCTCTCTAAAATCAATAAACATATCCTCACATAAGGATTAAAAATATAAAAACATAATTTGAGGTAAGAGAATTAAAAGTGAGCATAAATACAGATAAAACAAGTTGGCCATGCAAATCTGACAATTACTGAAGCTGGCTGTTTGCAAAATGGGAATTGATTATACTATTTTATGTGCTTTGGAAGATGCAGGCTATTTTTCAAAAGAAAACACATAAATAAGCTCCCCAAAAAATGTCTTTTGGAATCCTTCGATAAGAAGGTTCCTAATGGTCACTGCCATAATTTTCTTTCTGAATAGGAACCATCAGTAATGAAATGGGTCTAATTTTTCTCTGTGTGATGAGTTTCTCAAAGGTAGAAAAGCTGTTGAGAAAACAAAGAAGCAAGTGATTTTCTATTTCTACATGTATTGATATTGCCATGGAAACTTTAAAAACAAAGTTTCCCCAGGATATTAGAAGTCGGACTGATGAAGATGCTGTTCCCTGAAATACAGTAGCAGGGAACGCATACGCTTGCTTCTAAAGGAATATTTTTCCAGTAAATCATTACCCCAAGACAGTTCCTGACTGAAAATGTGTCTTCAAATGTAATCTTATTCCCCATAATGAGAAATGGCTAGAATTTTTTCAGCCTTTCTTTGATTTGTCTAAAAATGGTCAATGTTTATATAATGCTGAGTTCTTAGAAGAATCCTCCAGAGGGACTCCTCTCCCCTTCAGATGTGCAGGCAGACTGGACTCGGTGCACGACCGGGGTTTGAACTCCAGCCCCCCTGCCCCCCCACCCTCCCGCAATGGGCCCATGGAGGCCACCCTCCTCTTTCGCCGCAGCCCTGAGATCCCAGACCTGAAGGCTGGAGAAACAGCTGCGCAGATTCCACACCCCCAGCGCCGCTCTTCAGGAGGCCGTGCCTTTCCTTTTCTGTGACCGTGCTTTAAAGATCCCAGGCCCAAAGGACCACGGGAGTCAGCCTCACACGACCGCCAGTCCAGGCGTCCTGAAGGCTTCTCCACACGCCTCTCACCTCGCCTTCGGAAGCACGACTGTGCTGATGGAACCTGGTGCTGCCCTTCGCTCTGCCCAGTGTCTCAAAAAGGGGGCTTTAAGGGGACAACACTGGCTCAGCATTTCATTGTTCTTTCCGAAAGTAAATAATGCCAAGGGAAGGAAAAAAGCCAAGTACATGAAGCCATTCACTGCAACATTATCCAGAATAGGGAAAACTGAGCTTTAAAAAACTGTCCACAGAGAAGAAAAGGTGCTTCATGTTATTGGATTCAGCAATGATTTCTTTCATTTGACACCAAAAGCACAGGCACCAAAAGGAAAAATAGATAAACTTGACATCAAAATAAAAAAGCATGGCCCCCAAAGGACACAATCAACAGTGAAAAGGCATTCCATAAGGCAAGATGTTTGCAAATCATGTATCTGATATGAGCTTGATATCCAGACTATATAAAGGACCACAACTCAACAAGAAAAAAAGAAACAACTAAATTAAAAAAGTGGACAAAGGACATGAGTAGATATCTTTCCAAAGGGAATATACGAATGGCCAACAAGCACATGAAAAGATGTTCCATATCACTAATCATTGGGGAAATGCAAATCAAAACCTCACACCCATTACGATGGCTACCGAAGTAACAGAAAATAACAAGTGTTGGCAAGGATGCAGAGAAAGGGGAACCCTTGCACACTACTGGTAGAAATGTAAAATTGTGCAACCGCTATGGAAAACAGTAGCGGTCCTCAAAAATTAGCATTAGAGTTGCCCCTTGGTTTCCACAGGGGATTGGTTCCAGGACCCCTCAAAAGTACCACCATGCAAGGATGCTCAAGTCCCTTACATAAAATGGCATAGCATTTGCATATAACCTACACACATTCTTTTCTGTATTTTAAATAATCTCTAGATTACTTACAATATGTAACGCAATGTAAGTGCTGTGTAAATAGTTGTTATACTGAACACAGAGAATAACAACAAGAAAAAAGATATATGTTGAAGATAGATGCAACCATCATAGGCCAACTCCATAGTACACATGTCAGCAACAAGACTTTTTCCCCAAATACTGTCTATCTGCAGCAGCTGAATCCATGCGTGCGGAACGCGTGGACATGGAGGACTGACTGTACCCTATGATCTCGCGATCTCACTTATGGATACACACCAAAAGAATTAACGTCAGGAACTCACCCAGATGTCTGTACATTCATATTCTAGTGGCATCATTCACAATAACCAAAAGGTGGAAACAACCCTAGTGTCTGTAGATGGATGAGTGGATAAACTGTGGTATATACAAATAATGGAATATTATCCAGCCACTAAAAGGAAATTCTGACATATGCTACAACATGGGTGAACTTTGAGGATGTTACGCTAAGTGAAATAAGCCAGTCACAAAAAGAAAAGTATTGTATGAGTCCACTTATCTGATACAACAAGAGCAGTCCAATTTAGAGAGGCAAGAAGTAGAATGGAGGCTGCCAAGGGCGGGCAGGGGGAGGGGAATGAGGAGTCACTGTTTGATGAGTACAGAGTTTCAGTTTTGAAAGATGTTGCCAGTTCTGGAGACTGCCTGTGCAACATTGTGAATGCACCTAACACTATTGAACTGTATTCTTAAAAATGGTTAATTAATGGTAAACTCTAACATTTAAACTCAAATGGTTTGAAAATGGACAAAGTCTATAATAGAATAAATGCCTCATAGATTCATTGAATGGAACATAATGACCTGGAAAAATGCCTGACCAAATTTAATGTAAAAACAGCAATTCTGTGTACGTTATGTTCCAATACATATGAATAACAAATGAATGTGTTGTGAGAAGCAGTAACATTAAAGGTGAGTGTTTTCAGTGATGAATGTGTGTATGTGGGGAGATAAACAGTCGTGACTAAAGCTGTACCAATCACCTCTGCCTCAATGTCACCAGAGACATTCTCCCCACATTTAGGCGCCTAATTTTAGAGAGAAAAACGCATCACTTAAATCAATTTACTTCTTCTAAATACTCCCTGTGGTTTCATTGTTGCTTTGATACAGTTTCTCCACAGAATGTATCATCCAGCCAACAGAACAGAATAATGGGGCAATTCAACTGCAAAACAGCCAAAGCTGGCTACGTGGGAGTGAGTGATTCTCTTAGCGACAAGCTGAGGCCTGGCTGTGCCCAGCTGGGGCCCAGGGCACGGGCAACACAAGGCTACTAAAGACACTGCCCCAGCCGAAGTCAAGAGAGACACTTCTGTGAGGTTACCACTCCAAAAGCCTTCGTGTCTCAAAAACAAATGCAAATGATTTGGGCATTACTTTTTATATTATCTATATATTAGTATAAACAAGATTTTAAGTGCGATCCTTTCAAATTAAAAAAAAAAAAAAAACGAAAGAAGGCCAGTAGGACATCAAATAGAACCAAATTTTGCCATGCTATTTGAACTAATTATCTTAATTTTTTTCATTTTTAGTAGTGCAATCTTCCCTCTGCCTAGCTGACTCCCCGCCATCCCACTAAGAAAAAAAGCTCTGTAACAAGGAGTTTAAGAAAAGCCAAGCTAAAAGTTAACACATGCTAAAGTCAGCGCTAAATAGATAAAGCCTTAAAATGCTTAAATTTCACAGTACACTGGCCCCCTGAAATGTGGCCTTCCCTTAACTTGGACTTGTGGCTCCTGGGCGATCGGCTCAATTTTTACTGCCCTCTATTTCAAGTTCTCTGTCAGCACACTGTGTTACTAGTCAAGACAGAGGATTAATTTGAGTCTTCTGCAACAAACCACGTTTCCCAGATATGCTGAACTTACTTTTTAATGCCACTCAGAAACGGGAAGCTGCGACGGTGAGCCGCCTGGAGGCCCCCATCCTGACTTGAAGATGGTCGGCAGTAACAACAGAAAGAACGTCTGGCCATAAATGTTTCCCCCACTCGCCAGCCAGAAAGACCGAAAGACTGATCTCTAGTCAAACTGTGAACGTAACAAAGAATGCAGATATTCACAGCGCCTTGGTTTTGCAGCATTTATTCAACATTTTTTATTTTTATTTATTTTTTTAACCTTCACCCGAGGGTACGTTTTTGTTGATTTTAGAGAGAGGAAGAAAGAGAGAAACATCGATGTGAGAGAAACACCAATCAGTTGCCCCCAAAACGCACCCCAAAAGAGGCTCGAACCCACAACCTAGGTATGTGCCCTGACCAGGAGTCAAAACCACCACCTTTTGGTGTATGGGACAACACCCCAACTAACTGAGCCACCCGGCCAGGGTGTTGTTCAACAAACATTTTCTAGAAGAGAGCACCTGCCATGCACAGAAAAGGAAGTTTCCTCCGAAGCGCTGAAGGAGAAACTCTAGACCACAGGTCCAGGAAGAAAGGTGCCTTATCTACCTCGGGTGTGGCTGAAGAAAATACAATGTGGAAAAGGTCCATTTGAAAGGGTTTTTCTTCACATGATTTACAATACTTATTAAGAATATTTTTCAAAAGGAAAAAATCTAGTTGTTCTGAAAGCACCTTAGCAAAGAAGTACTACGAATACTTCCTTTATGTGCTACAGTGTGCCCAGAGATCTGACGTGTAATTGGAGAGCACTGGTAGAACATTCCCTTTTGAAGCTTGTTGCAAATCAGACTGTAATATAACATTCATCATCTGTGGTCTTTCTACAAAGTTCCATCACTTCCGTAGGAACCCCACTGGAAGAACCCCACTCACTAGGTACCATCCTCGCCACGGGCTGGGACCATGCGCCTCACTGCCCCACACCTTCCAGTTCTCCACGATAAACTTCCCGTTTTAAAGTAGCTCCCACAGGGCACAGCCGACTCCGACCCGCTCAGTGCAGGTTTAAAGTGTCGACCCTGTCTGAGCCGAACCACGAGGAGAATGCTTAAGACATCAGGCCCAACAATAGCAATACGATTCACCACCATGTCCAAGAACCGTGTGTGGTTTTTGCAGCCTGTCCCTTGTCTCCACCCACAAAGTTATCTAAGAGACAACTACAGATTTTAATTTTTTTTTTTAAAAAAGAACAGGATATTTAATTTTAAGATCACACACACACAAGTCATAACCAGATAACGTTCTCTAGTCTAAAAGACAGTAAAAGAGCCCTGGCCGGGTGACTCAGTGGTTTGGAGCGTCATCCCGCACACCCAACGGTTGCGGGTCCCACCCCTGGTCAGAGCACACACCTGGGTTGCAGGTTCCGTCCCCAACTGGGGCACATGCAGGGGGCAACTAATTGATGTTTCTCTCCCTCTCTCCTTCCTATCTAAAATCAATTTTTAAAAAATCCTCCGTATCCCTGGGTGAGAGTTTTTAAAAAAAATAATAAACTAAATGAAAAGTGACCCTTTTTGTACATGGGCCTCTAAGAAAAATTGTCACAGTTTCATTTCATTCACCCGTTCAAAGCACATTCACTGCACACGAGGTGCACACAGCGGGCGCTGCACTGTGCACAGGAGGTGCCAAGATGAGCACGAACACCGGGCTCCTCACGGGCCCACAGCGGCCAGCGCAGCTGCTGGAGAGAAACGTGCCAACAGTAACGCCTGGTGATGGGAGGTGGGTAGGAAGGGGGCTGTTAATTTTACTCACAAAGTCATCCCATAACGTCCTATTTGATGAAAGCTAAAAAAGAGTGCTTGCCAACTTTGACTTTCTCTTCTCTGGTTTTTTTGAGAATACATTAATAATCTCCCAATCACTCCCTATCGCATCTCCATATTTAAATTTCCGCAGAGCCCTTACTACTACTTAATATTTATCTCACTATTTTTCAGAATGAATGGAGGCTGCCTGAGAATGGGAGCATCTCTGCCACACACCGCTGTCCTGACCTAACAGGCCGCCGACACGTATCTGTTTAATAAACCAACCACCTCCTACAAAATCCACACATCATGATACTTTAACTGATGGACCGTCCTCCACGGGTTCAAAAAAAAATAACCAGGTAGAAAATCATCAGCAACCTGAGCCCATAAAAACTGCTTTCTGACACACACACACACACACACACACGTGCTTGTTTCCTTTGTCAGAAGACAGCAGTGCGGAGCTTCATAGAAAGACTCCCACCCTTGCTTTTCAGACCCAGTCAAAGCATGGCTCTTGGGGAACTTTTTATCTCTAGCACAGCTCGTCTCTAAAAACGCTGATCAGCACAGCCAGTTAGTTTACGACTTTGGAATTGATCCAGTCTTCTGCTCTGTGTTTCCACGTGCCCACCCTCACCAGATTCGGGAGTCCTCAGCGTCCCCGCAGCGGGCCGCAGAGGCACCCCACTCCAGGTCAGGGGCACAGCCCTGCTGGAGGGACGCCAGTCCCCCGGGAGCACAGCAGTGTTTGCGCTCACAGCCACCGGAGTGTCTTAGTGTTGATTTCAACTGCTTGTGATGTGGCCTTGCATCTTATCAGAAAACGACCTTGTCATTGACCATCTGGAGCCAAGAAGCCATGAAAGACTCTCCCTGGAAGCAGTGACGCTATCAGCTAGCTAGGGGCAGCACATGGGAGGACTTCTGGGGGCAGACAGAATCTGGGGTTCCTCCCCACATAGGGACTTCGATGCAAGAACCTCTGTGGGGGTCTGTCTCCTCCTACAGCTTGAAGTCCTAGTTATCTATGGGTAGGTAATTAACTAGCCACTCTACGCAGCACTCGAAGAAAAAACCACAATGTCCCTGACCTTTACTTCCGAAGGACAATTGTTCTGAAGGATGCGTTTCTAGGATGCACATACATTAAGAATGCATCCCCCGTGTATGGTTAGACACCCCCTCCCAAAAAGCCACCAAGGTGATAAAAACACAGACAGGTTCTACAACTGCATGGCAAAAACAGAATTTTCTCTTTTTAGGCTTGTCTCTGCTATCCTGCAAAGAAAAGGATCTCAGACTTAGGGTTATGCCTTAGAGTCTGGGTTGGAGGGAGATTTGGAGAACAAGTACAAATGAGAAATGGGGAACAGGACACAGGACACAGGACACAGGACACAGAGGGCTTGGCTGGGAAGCTGGCAGCCCAGGAGGGCTGGGTGCTAGACTTTACAGTGGCCCAAATGGTAGCCAGGCACCCAGCCAGCCAGGCCTGGAAGGAAGATGTGAAAATGTATTGGAAATGCAAAGCAGGGGTCCCCAGAACATAGGAGAAATTCCCCACAGCCCATGGTGGGGGGAAGGGGGCATGGATGACGAGAGCA
>PVKM010033787.1:0-15825 GCA_004027735.1 Carollia perspicillata
AGAGTAGTGTGGGAAATGTAGAAGCTAAAGAACTTATGATACATGGACATGAACTAAAGAGGGGGAGTATGGGTGGGAGGGGGTGTGCAGGGTGGAGGGGAATGAAGGGGGGAAATGGGAGAACTGTAATGGCATAATCAATAAAAAAAAAAGAAAGAAAATGTGGTTGGTATATACCTGCAATGGAATATTATTCAGCTATAAAATGAATGAAATCTTGCAATTTGTGACAACATGGATAGGTCTAGAGGGCATTATTCTAAGTGAAGTAGGTCAGACATAGAAAGACAAATAGTGTATCTGTAGAGGGGGGGACCCCTGAAATTATAGATATAAAGAACAGATTGTCTATAGCCAGAGGCAGGTGATGGATAACAGGCATATGGGTCAAGTTGTTAAAAGATACAAACTTAAAAAAAAAGATGCAAACTTTAAGTTATAAGATATCCATACTGTACTGTATATTTGCAAGTTGCTAAGAGAGTAAGTAGCTCTTAAAAGCTCTCAATGCAAGACAGAAAAATTGTGACTATATGAGGTGATGGATGTTAACTAAAAATTTATCATGGTGATCGTTTTGCAGTCTATATACATATCAAGTCATTGCACTGTACACCTAAAACTAATATAATGTTATACGTCAACTTTATATTAATCAAAAAGAGAGGTGTTGGAAGCCTCTTTATCCAGTGACATAGAATCTAGATTTCAATTACTGAATAATACTGCATTTCAACTGTAATTGAAAAAATAAAAACCCAATAGAGAGATGAACCATGCTCATGGATTAGAAGCTAAATGTCATAAAGATCTCAGTTCTCCAGGAATTAAACAAAAAATCATGGCTGACCCAGTAAAAATTCCAGCCTGATTTTGGGGGAAGGGGTAGGAATTATATTTCCACATGAAACATTTTTGGATAATCCAGTGAATGGATGACAGATATGAGAATAATCCAACTGAAACTCCCCTAGTCAGGTCATGTGTTCCTTCCAATGGTAAAGAAGGCATTTCAGCATCATAAGGTTAAAAAGGACCTGTGTCTTTGCATCCAAAGCTCTGCCATTCACAAATGGATACCACTCTCTCATTCAGTCACTGAGCAGGAAACCCTATCTTCCCTCAATTACTGAGGTTCTTACAACCACAGTAATCAAGAAATCTCAAATGTATCAGTACATTTTGACTCCAGTTTGGCCTTTTTTTCTTTCCTTCCTCACCCCATTCTAGTGTGAAGCAGAGAAAATCCGTCACTGCGGGAATGTACCACCTTCACGCCTCCACAGCGACTCATAAACATTAACTTGAATAAACACACAAATAAAGGTTGTCAGTCATACACTTGGATGCTACAATTAAGTTGTACCTCATCTTGGTAAAGAAATCTAGTACCCATAGGTCATTGCTTTACAGAACCTACCTCCCAAACCTTTAACCACTTCTGTACCTCTTCCCTGGATTTTGTCACGCTTCAGTCACGGGTTCCCAAATTCAGTAGCAACCCCAAACAAAAGTGTGATGCTTAAGAAGCCTCCCCTCCCTCCTGGTTCCCAGATACCAAGTTCATATGGTGTCATGTTCATGCAACAGATGACTGGACAGGCTCCCCAGTTTGAATGGTCCAGGCTTTCTACTTCCTCAAGTCAATTATCCCATGCTTGCCAGAACTACCTCCGAGTTTACACCATCTAAGATAACGCAGCTAAGTCATTTTGAATCGAATCTGGTTCTCTTGGTCATAGTGACCAATCACACTTGAGGACACTGGAAAACTGAATGAGCTGTGCTCTGGTCCGTCATCTAAAGAAGAATGTAAAATGATACTGGAAAGAAGTCATACTTCGGATAGAAAAAACAGGCCTGGGGACACTTGGGCCCAAGGAGGATGAAAGGATGCCCAGCTCAGGTGAAAGCGTCACGGTTTTCCCTCCCACCCCTACCTAACCTCTCCACAGGAAATGATGCTGCATGGAGTCAAACCTACGAATTAACTGTGTTCAAGGATGACACAAATCACACAACATTAAACTGGGAGGTAAAGCGCAAGCTTTTTAGATCATTTTATCTCTAGTTGTGGGATTAGTTATGCTTTGGTCTTGAGTTACAGGACTCATTAGCACTACCTGCTTTTTTTTTAGTTTATATTAATTAGCCTAAATACTCAACTCACGTAAGACAGACTGGATGGCTCAACAGGCCCTCTTCACGCCTGGCACCACTTAGTCTGGCTCTTTTATACCTTTAATCTGGAAACCGTTTCATAAGGAATGTGGTCTGGGGTGCCAGATCTCTGCAAATTGAGCCAGCCTCGCCTGGCCATGTGGATCACCATTTTATTGGTAACTGGACACCTGAGTGGAGGGGCGAACAGCTCCGGGCTTGATGAACTCTAAACCACTCACTAGATGCTGACCGTGGGCAACTGACCTGTCTTCCTTAATTCTTTTTAACAGCTAAGTGATAGAATCACACACAACACCACTGTGCCTGGAATAGGTAGGTAACCCTTCAATCTTGAGTAAAGATTGAACACAAGCGAGTACATATCTATGTGTACACATACACACACAATACACAGACACCTGGTAGAATCAGAGAGAAATCATTGAAACCACCTCTTCACCATTGCTCAGGGAGATCTTGGTCAAAGAAAAGATCCTTACCGTGCAGTTCAGCATACCACTTGGACTACAAAGCTTGCCTTTAAAAGGAGCAATATCGGTCTAGGCAATATCTTCGAACTAAGTGTCTTGAGCCCCTGGGTTTGCAGACATGCCTGTGGGGCTGCTGTGAATGAGGGTGGGAACAGGGTCACGACATTCCATGGGTTCTGGGTCGCCCCTTCTGCACACTTCAGGTTAGGGCAGTTCCACTTTAACCCGCTTCATGCATTCAGGTTTGTGGTCAGATTGCATCTGAAAAGAGTTCCCAGTGCCTTTGTTTGTTTCAAAGAAATCCCCTGTTCTGGGGCATGGGCTCTGAGTTCTCTAGGCTTCTATATTTCAGAGCTTGTGGGGTCTGAGCCTGTGAAATTGTTACCTGAAGTCAGGCAGATATGACAACCTTGAAGAGAGGTAGCAGAATTCCTAGTGACAATGATGCCCAAGTAATAACTTCACAGAAAGAAACTCAAGGGGCGGCAGCAGAAGGAGCCCCAAGTGGTCTGTGATGTTGAGGAGCTTCTGGCATCCACAACTGCCCTCCAGGCAGCCCCTGAATGGCATGGTTGACATCCCAGAGGGAGGACTGTAAGTCAGCCAGAAATCAGGAGACAGAGATTCACTGCTAATCACTCAAGGGACGAGCCTCAGGGGCGCAGATCGATGAAAGTCTTAACAAACTAAAGGGTTGTGACCCTGTCAAAAATGATTCTTGTCCTGGCTGGATGGTCCAGTTGGCTGGAGTACTGTCCTGTGCACCAAAAGGTGGTGGGTTCAATCCCTGGTCAGGGTGTGTCCAGGAGGCAACTGATTGATGTTTCTCTCTCATGTGTTTCTCTCTCACATGTTTCTCTCTCTCTTTCTCCCTTCCTGTCTCTCTAAAATCAATAAACATATCCTTGGGTGAGGATTAAAAATAAATCCTAGACACAGAAAGAATTTCAAAGCAGTACCTTAGATATGAAGAACAGTAAAGAAGCTCTGTTAGCATGATTTATTCATTTCCAGTTATTTGAACACACATGAATAAGCAAGACCACACCAAGGTTGTAAGTTTAGTCCCTCAGAAATTAAAAACATGTAAATCTGCTGTTTGACGGGGGCAGTGAAGGACAGAAAAGAAATCTGGATTCCATCACATATGAGCTATTAAATGGCGTGATGCCTTGGCTCATGATCCTCTCGGAGCCATGATGGCCCTGTCTAGAAATGGCCGATTAACTAAACTCCAAGAGGTGTCCAGACTTGAAGAATCTGTTACTTGGTAAAGCAATTACTTAGGCAGTTCCCCCTTGCCTCCAGCAGTCATTTTTGCAGTTTGCACAAAAGGGACTTCATATACATTCCCACCTTTAGAAAAGACAAGCACACTGCCAACTCTGGTCCTTACCCCAGTTACCATGATAGTTTGCCTCAAATTGGAGGGGAATGTCTAATGATCAACCAGTGCCTAAAAAGTCCACTTTATCATCTTCTCAACAGACCAAAGCAAATTATCTGTAAGCTTGAATGCCAAACAAGAGTTTAATCTGAGTTGTCTTTGGGATTAAAAAGTAAGAAGATGGATGGAAAACTCTAAAATCAGAAGAGTGAGATTTCAAAACTTATAGATTGATCGAACAAACAGAAGCTGATTTACTTTGACAGGGCTGTCCACACATAATGAATGGGGCAGGATGCAAAAGAAAATCAGATGTGAGTCAAATATTTTTGCAAGATACAGGTAATACATAAATACTTTGTGGTCAGTTAAAGTTTAGAGCAGTACCCAGGTGTACAGGGAATCGTGGTCTAAATATAGTGTGGAACATACACTGATGTCGTGGCCTCCAGAGGCCGAGTCTACATGTGGCAGCTTAGAGTTAACAGGTCTGGGCTCATGTCCCAGCTCCCTGACTCGCTTGCTGTGGGGCTTGGTAGCGTTACATGACCTCAGTCTCGGTTTCCTCCCCTATATATGGGAATGAAAACAGGACTTCTTCAAAAGTTGGGAGAAATGGGTGAGATCATGCTTGAAAGATACTTAGAACAGAGCTCAGAAGGTAAGTGCTACCTGAATATTCATAGTTATTTGCATTAAATAGTGTTCCCTGCCTTATACATTCAGGAAACCTGGGAAGAATAGCAAAAGGACTGAATAATGTTTTGGTTTTTTGGCTACTTTATTATCATGTTTCAATTAAAACCCAATGGATTTTTACAGAACTCCTGACAGGAGCTTCCCACATGTTCCCCTGCATTTAATCCCCACAAAACCAGTGTCCCCATTTCCATAGATGTCACCGAGACATAGGGAGGCAGAGCTGGCATTCCAGCTTGGCCCTGTGAGGTCTGTTCTTGTCCCTACAATGGAACCACCACGAGGGCAGGAACTTTCTGTCTTGCTCACTGCTAAGTTACCACAGCAAAAATGGTGCATGTGCAGTCACTGCTGCCTCTCCAGCCAGACCCCTTCCACGGCGCTGCATGGATTAACACGCAGGCAGAAGGCCAGATGAGGCGGAACCAGGGGGCTTCTTCAGATGTGCCGATGAAACATGTCTCTGGAGCACATTCGTGTGCGGGTGGGGTGGGGTGGGGGACAAACGACTGGACGGGGTCCCAGCCTTGAGAGGCTTGTCCAAGCATGAAAAGCTGCCCGCCAGGAGGAGGCAGGAGGTAAGCCATGGGAAGGCGAGAGGCAGCAGCTGCCACCTGAGGAAGAAGCCCGCAGCCCGGGGCCAAGCAGACAATCTGGAGAGCCGATGGGGAGCCCGGTCTGGTCTGCACAGAGGAGGTGCTCCCGGTGTCTCACTGCCCGGTATCACCAGAAACAGACCTATTTGCATGATGTCAGACTGAAAATATAGTGTTTTTGTTTTTTGGCTACTTCATCATCATGTTTCCATTAAAATCCAAAGAATTTTATAGAAACAGACCACCAAACACCAGGCCGGTGGGGAGGAGAAAAAGATCTGACCTCAAAGAAGATAATGCCTACCAAACACGCTCAGGATTGCTGAGTAAGTGCTCAGGCCGGGCGGTCATTTTCAGTGGGTGTTAGGGAACCTGCTGCGTGACCTCTCTGATGCCACGGAGGTTACTGGAGGAGATGTGGTAAAAACCTGTTCTGCTACGTGTATGTGTGTGTGCTGGTGTGTGTAGGGGGACACACACCAGCACACACACACAGCCCACGGCAGCTCTCTCTTGCAGGCACACATGTGGAAGGATATCCTCGTTCAGCTGTGATGGAGACTTTGCTCCAATCTTTCAAAAGACCCTGACTGCTCAGCACCGGATATGAGTGCGCATCCTACGAAGAGAATGTTCTCAGGAACTGGGGCGCGTCTGCCCACACAGATGGAATACTGATGACCAGCCCGCTGATCTCTGGAGACGCGGGGGTGCTTTCCTCTTCCACAGGAGGGGAAATTTGAAACAAACAGCACCCCAAAGAAGAAAGAAATCTGTCACCCTAAAAGTAAGCAAAGGAAATGACGATCTGTTTAGGCCTTCAGGGGAAAAAAAGAAAATAAAGAAGGCGCATTCAAGGCAGATATGGAAAAGCTGTCAGGAAAAGTTTTGGCAGACACCCAAGAATAAATATGAAGAAAAGGACTGAACTCTCCTTTATGAAGAGACATTTATTTGCCACACAGAACCTCAATTATGCGTTCCTTACTTAAGATACGTCCTAAGAGACAGTGTGAAATAGTGCCACGCGGCAGACCTGAGGATAAATGTGCGGTGCCTGGAGACCGGCGCAGAGAATTAAACGTGATTTTTGGCATGAAAAGTGAATACTTGGCAAACTTTTCATTACGGTCAGAAATTGAAAAAATAAAACAGCTCACTTAAAAGGGTAGAGAGACAGAAGTTCTCTGAAAAGCAAGCACCTCTGGGTGGTAGCGACAAGTGTCTGGGACAGCTTTCCTGCGGGCCAGGCCCTGGCTGCAGGCACTTTCCCCACAAGGTGAAGAGAACGAGTACCGTGGGGGAGAGGAGAGACAGTGGGGAGAGGGGAGAGAGAGAAAAGGAACGATCGATTATAAAAATCAGCAGCAGCATCTAGTGAAATACCTAGATGAAACTTGTGTTCGTGGGTAACTCACACGGTTTCCATTTCTGACACTGACGCGAGGGGGCCCACCTTCCTGGCTCCGGGACTGCGTTAAGCTATCGCAGTGCTGAGGGGCTGGCCTCCGTGGAAACAAAGCAGTGCCTATGAGAGCTGATAGTGATATGTCTTGTTCAGTGTTTAAAGTTTCATTGTTGGAAAACCATTCATTTAGGTTATAAATTGCCAGTCTGTTTGCTTCTCTTTAGTTTGCAAATACTCCTTTAGTGGAACACCTGACGGCATAAATGCATCAGTATAAATGACTTTAGAGGGTTCTACTTCCCCAACATGAGAGTGGACAGGGACATGTGTCATCTCAGTTTTGACTCAGGTCCATCCTGCTCAAGCAAGTCCAGAAATGCCCCTTCCCCAGAAAGAGATGTCACAGCCTCCCTGGTCACACAGTCCAGCCTGAACACACCCCGAGGGAGCCGAGCCCTTGGGCAGCGCCTGCAGGACTGCGCCCACCTGCGGAGCCCTGGAATCCTGCTGTCATTAGACCTAACAGGGAGAGGGCAGGCAGCACGTAACAGAACTCTCAAAGCTGGATGCAGACACAGGGAGGAGAGAAAGTGAGAGCAAGAAAGGAAGGATGAAGACAAAGAGAAAACTGAAAAACACTTGTTATTTACACCCGCATAAGGCGGTGTCTTTTTTACCATAAAGCTGGCAGGCGCCTATCAAACCGAGTGTCTGTATGGAGAGATCAGATAGATCAGACATACTCATTGTTACATTAGTTATTAATAAACTTCCCAACAATGGGAGGAAGTGCTAGCGTTGAGAGAATGAGAATGTGAGAAGCGTTGAGTAATGGATGGGGACTGATCCCAGGGGGAGCGAGGCCCCATGGCTAGCACAGCAGGTCTTCTCCAGAACAGAAACCACCAGGGCTGAGGTATAATAGCACACTGCAGGTTGTGTGTGTGTGTGTGTGTTTTAAGAAAACCAAATCATCACCACATTCTCCACAATCCTGCTGCTCACAGTGAAGATGACTCAACTGCCATCTCATTCCTATTTATAGACACAACATGTCCTTTTGTTTTGTAGAGAATGGGTGGCTTATGCCCCTACACTTCTATTCAAGAAGGTCAACATCAGTCTTTTTGTTCCATTCCTTTAAGAAAAGAGGCACAGTAAGAGTTTGTGTTTGGGTGGTTAATGCAGTAAGTCACGCGGGCCTGCAGAACACTGGGTATTTCCTCAGTGCGTTGGTGCCATTTTCCTCAAATGGCCGAGAACAAAAGCTCATCTCCCTTGGCTGCTACACTCCCACTGAAATAAAAATTGTTCTGTGACAGCAGATCCCTGAAACAATGCTTGGGACGATCCTACACGCTCTCTACGAACAACAAATCAGTTGCTGTTTTCTTTGTTTTGTCATTTCATTTGTCTCTCCTTTCTAATCCTTTTTAAGATTTCAAGAAATGGGGGTTGGGAAGAGAGGAAAACACCCTTCCAAGTTCCCACAAAAAAGATGTCAGATGCCTCTGTTGAACTCTGAAAACATCATAACCAAATTGTGTGAATTCATAGTTGTCCTCGCAAACTCTACTTGAACTTCCCAACTTTGGTGCCCTGAAACAGAGGGGCAAAGCAACGCTCTCACAGGACAGACAGAATACAGTGCGCCCTGCTAAACCCCTGCAGCAGCCAGTCCACAGGTTTACTGAATGCCCACCATGCAGAGCTTATGGAGGGCAGAGGGTAGGGCTCTGCCGGCCTGGCTGGGGGGAGCTGCTTCAACATCCCCTCTTCCAGGGGACTCTGGCAAGCTGGGCCATCTTTCAGCAGATGTGTTCTGGGGACAATGGTCCCCACATCCTTTCATAGCCTGGACACCAGAACCCCTTCAGCAATGGATTCAGGACAAGGGTTCCATAATCTTCCCGGGGTCTGAATCCCATTCAGTGCTGGATCAGGAGGTGAGAACTTGATCCCTTTAATTCGGACACATGCCTGGCAGCTCAGACTCAGAAGGCTGGCTGCCTCTAAGGTCTCTACGAGAATATGGGACTCCAGGTCTCACATGCGGGAGCCCTGTGCATCACCACCAAAGGATTAGGGTGCCTGACCCCAAGCCTTAATATGTAATTCCAACTTCATGGACCTTTTTAATTAGAAATATTAGCTGCTGGCTCATGGCATGAGTACTTGTGAACTTCTGGCTTCTTTAATAGACACAATGATGCTTCATTATTTCTTTAGCATCTTAGAGATGCCATGTACTGGGCTTCAGTTGTTTTAAAGGTCATTATATGCCCTTAGTTACCAGGAAAATCACCTTTTAAAGCTGTGAATCGCTTGAAAATACTTTATCTCTGTTTAGCATCAATAAACAGTATTCAAACTCTGTGAAGAGAGGGGCTATAACTTTTTGAATGTTATGTCTTGTCCCTAGCAAAGTTTAGGAGCTGGAAAAATGTGCTTATACCATAGAAATGTTCCAGTGTTAGTGTTACATGGCTCAGTTACACCACAATTCGGGTACAGACAAGGGTGGAAGGATGGATGAAAGATAACAAGGATGGACATGGTTTGTAGTATGAGCCTGGCCTGACAAGATTCACTTTTAAAGGTCTGATCCCAGCATGATGGAAATGATACAGCACAATTTGAGGGAAAATGTTGGTGGCAGGTATACGGGAGTTTGGGGCAAGGCCCAAGACATCATATACTCTGGGAACAGAGTAGGTCCCTAAAATGGGGCACAAAAAAAGGCGACCTACTGAATGGGAGAAATCAGTTGTGAACCGTATATCTGATCACGTAAACTAGCCTAGCAGGCACCCTAGCACAGATTAACCTTTGTTTGGAGTTTCTAACTTTGCTTTGATTAACCTGGGACCCCACATAGATCACTCTAAAATTTATAAGGTTTGTGTGATGCTCTCCTGCAATTTGCTGAAAGTTGCACACAAAGATCAAGACTTAGTCAGATGTTTAGTCGTACCTAGGCGATCCCTGACATTGATCATTGCTAGGAATGTTTTTCAGGGATGAGCCTGGGATGTTTTTGCAGAACCAAGGGGTGAATCTGTGGAAACCACCTGAGACCAGCTGGAGCGGCCCCAAGGACTCCACGGTAACCTCCTCAGGGACCTTCCTCACTATTCTCTCATTTCAATACTAAAATCTGCCGCCAAGGGTGGAAATTTGCTACCACATTTGAACATGTGATGTACACAGGACCATGTTTCCTGACTGACCATGTACTGGAACGTCCTCACTTACATGCACAATGATGAAGACTACCTTGGTAGTTACACATGGCTTCCCCCAATAAGATGAATTAGATACTTTGCTCAGGGAAACACTGATCTGAGAACAATCCCAGGGTATCCTTGCTTGCTGGCTTACAGTAAAGCTCCTTCTCAATCCACTGAGTTTCTTGGGGTTTTTAAAAAGATTTTATTTATTTACTTTTTAGTGAGAGGGGAGAGGAGGGAGAACAAGGGAGAGAGAAACACTAATTGGTTGCCTCTTACATACCCTCAACTGGGGAACCTGGCCTGCAACCCAGGCATGTGCCCTGACTGGGAATTGAACCTGTGACCTTTTGGTTCACAGGCCAGCAGTCAGTCCACTGAGCCACACCAGCCTGGGCAAAGCTCCTTCTCATAACATCATCTCAGAGCTGTCTTTTTGGCTGACAACTATTAAATATTTGGACCTGGTGCGGTCTGGTAACAATCCAGGGTTACTATCCAAAATACACAAAGAGCCCATCCCATACAACTCAACAGCAGAAAAACAATCTAATTTAAAAATGGGCAGAGAATCTAAATAGACATTTTTCAAAAGAAGACAAACACATGACCAAAGGTACATGAAAATAATGATCAACATCGCTTGTCATCAAATTAAAATCACAATGAGATATCACCTCACACCGGTTAGGATGGCTATTATAAAAAAGACAAGAAACAACAGGTGCTGGTGAGGGTGTGGAGAAAGGGGAACCCTTGTGCACTGTTGGTGGGGATGTAAATTGGTGAAGCCACTGTGGAAAGCAGTACGGAGAGCTCTCAAAAAATTAAAAACAGAACAAGCACATGATCCAGCAATTCCACTTCCGGGTATTTATCTGAAGGAAACAACATCAACTTCACCCCCATGTTCACAGCAGCATTATTCACGAGAGCCAAGATATGAAAACAACCTAAATGCCTGTCACTGAATGAAGAGATCGCAAAAATGTGGGGTGTGCATGTATATATACATGCATACATACAAGCACAAAATAGAGTATTATTCAACTGTAAAAAGAATAAAATCTTGCCATTTGCAGCAACCTGGATGGGCCTGGAGGGCATGATGCTACGGGAACTAAAGCAGAGAAAGGACACACTGGCGTTGCCAGAGGGGGTTGGTGAAATGGGTGAGGGGTCAGAAGGCACGAACTTCCAATTATAATGTAAATAAGTCATGGAGATATAATGTGAACAAATTTTAAACATTGTGTAGTGAGCACCTACTGGATGTCAGGCGCTGGGATAGAGGTAGAAAAAAATACTTTCAAATGATGATTACTTTCTCAAAATGCTTTTAAGGACTATTTCTTAGACACCTTTTGGGGTTTTTTTTTAAGCTTGAAGCAGTAGGTGAAGGAGAGAAAACAACTGATCGAATAGTACACAAATAGGCTATTTGTATCATGTTTCTTGAAGAAAAGGTGGAATATAGGGTCTGCCAAGTCCACAAAGAGGGCTCACAACCAGGGCTCTCCCGGAGGAGCAAGGCCCTGACAGTCTGTGGGAGCACGTGACTAAAGGTATTTTCAACAGGCAGTTAGGCAACAGGACAAGAGAGGACAAAAAACAGGGCGGGAGCCTCGCCTGGATTTCCACCTTGTGGGCCATGGGAAACAGGTGCCTTCCAGGTGGGATTTCCAAGGACTTGTGTCAAGTGAAGGCATTTTCTCCTGGCACAAGAAAAGAGAGAGGGAGCAGCAATCAGCAGCCCCGGAAGGAGTGGTGACCAGATCTGTGGGCTCTACAAATGCTCTCTGAAGACTGATGGAAGTTTCCTGTCTTACAGCCTCTCCCTCCATTACCCCAGTCTCTCCCCTAAGGCAAGGGAAGGGGGCCTCCACAGGAAACCTCAGCCTCACATTCAAGGACCATTCCTGAGGCTCTAACTTGAAGGCCTGTCAGGGCAGAACTGGAATTGCTGCCTGGCCAGTCAAGGGGCACGGCTCCCAGCTCCCGGCAAGGGGCCTTAGCTGCCTCCATCAACTTCCAAACAGCATAGCCTGAGGCCTCCATCGTCCGTTATCTAATACATGAAAATCACTTTACTATTTTAGAATAAAGAGGCTTCTATTAGGGGTGGAGGTGGATTCAGCAGGGAGGTTTTCTTTGGCTTTTCTCTAGCCCACCAGACTGATCATTAATGTCAAGGTGCTTTGTGTCTTAAAGATGCCTGGGTGTCGTTTCTGATGGTTGAGGGATGTCAGTTCCATGTCCAGGGGTTTGGGGCTCCTGGTCACAACCCCATCTAAAACTGCTGTTAGGTTATTGCCTTGGTCCCACCAGAGGCTGCCAGAGACGAGGGACCCAAGCAAATGGACTAGGACACAGGTATAAAAGTGGGGACACCTGGGTCCTGTGATCCTGAGCACGGGCACCTCAGGCTTTTATCTCTTCCTCAGCAAGAAGAGTGGTTCTCCAAGTGTGGTCTACTCCCCAGACTAGCAGTATCAGCATCACCTGGGGCCTTGTCAGAACTTGTTAGAAATGCAAATTCTCAGGCTCACCCTAGACCTACGGAGTCAAACATTCCAGAGCTGGAGCCCAGTCATCTGTGTTTGAACTTGCCCTCCAACTGGTTCTGATGCCCAGGGAAGGTGGAGAAGCCCAGAGCTGGATGATCCATTCTCTTTCTGGGAATAACCACACCACATACAGAAAGGAACTAGATATCCAGATGGATATGCAGCCACAGCAGAAATGTACCCTGTCATTGAGAATGAAGGAGTCCAGCTCATCTGTGACTGGATAAGGAGGCTGGTGGGTGCGTCCATCCAGGCTGGAATCTCAGACTCTGGGTCTTAGCGGGGGTTAGGAGAGTCTAGACGACAAACACAGGGCTGGCTCTGGCCGGCTCCTGGCCATTCAGCCCGGGGTTGGGAGTGGATGTGATTCCAGGCAGGGGCTCAGGCTCTGAATGGCATTCTCTTTGATAAAAGAAGACAACATTCCCTAAGTCTTTATTGTAAATCTCTAGGCCTCAGAAATAATGATTTGGCCCATTGCATTAACGAAAAAACTTTGAAATCCTGAAGCAGGGAGGGTTCATGGGGAGCCCTACTGTGATCTGTATGCAGATCACAGTATGTAAGCTTCAACCCCCACAGAACCAGAGGCGGATCACGGTTCTGTGGGGCTTGAAGCTTACATAATTTAGGTGACTTTTTAGGAAAAAAATCAAAACGTCGTATGTTTGCAGATTTGGTGAAAACACACGGCCAGGCGAACATGAGGCTGGGGCCCTCCCAGGGCCTCAGAAGGGTGTGTCCAATGAGGGGCCACAAGCTGAAGTGCTCGGCCCCTTTAAAAACTGCCCCCTAGGCCAGGAAGGGCACACTTCCTCTCCCCGCCCCCTGCCCTGGTTCTGCCTGGACTCTACCAGCCCAGAGGGTAGCTAGCTTTCAGCTTCTCCTCCTCTCCCGTCTCTTTTCCTTTTTTTTTTTTATCATATTGCATTGTTGTACAACGCTAGTGTAGTGTTCTGTGTGCAGCCACTACACATAGTTATAGAAACGACTCTGGAAGTGGGGCCAGGCAGAGACTTTTTGCTATACTTTCATGGCGCAGAAGCAAGGGCACACTGTCCCCAAGAACAATCACACTTTGACCATGTGGCCTGGGGAGTGACCTGCATCAGTAATACTTTCGCTAACATTTCCAAGCAATTACCACCTCGTTCTCTCTCTCTGCTTTTCCTGTCTCACACTTTAGTGAGTTGAGTCTCTTCTGAAGACAGCCAGATCTGAAACTTCAGAGTTCTTCTGTCCCTTGCAACGTCTAACGACACAGTGGCTTGCCCAGGGCCCACAGAAACAGCGGAATCAAGTCCTTTGACTCTCAGTTTCGAAAGGCAGTTAATCGCTCTGCCATCCTCAATAACAGCAAGTCTATCCTTTCCAAATGATCAAGAGTATTCTGCACTTGTTAAAGTTTCAAGAAGTTCATCTAGGAACAGAATGTGGTCACTCAGCACGACCCTGACCATCAGCTCTACCCTAGTATAATTCTCCTCTAATGACCGACGAGTGAGCCCCACCGGCTGTCCTGGGAGCTGACAGCCCTGACAGTGTGCCATCGGCATTCGGAAGGCTCTGGGAGGATGCCCGAAGACACCTGTGTGACCAACAGTCTACCCACACTGCGTGGTTCCACGGCTTCTTTTCCCCCCACCCTTTCCTACTGTTGGCACTTTTCTCAGACTCCCATCTGACCCAAAATCTTGGTCTGCAGACTAGAGCCAGCCCCTGGCGAGCCTGCCAAGCCGTCTCCTCAGCAGCTGCTGGTTCCCGCCTTTGCTGGAGCCACCCCAGGGCTGAAGCCAGCCTTCAGCGGGAACTTCTTCCATGTTCTCGAGAAGGTGGCTCCCAAACCCAAGACTGCGCTTACCTGATGACAGGAGACTCCCGCTGCTGCCGCTGATGATCTTCCCTTTGCTCCCCATGTTGGCCAGCTTCGAGGTCTTCAGTGTTCCAGTCTCGGTCAGGTCAATTGCGATCTCACTCAGGCTTCGTGCGGCATGGATTTTAGACTAGAATGAGAAAGGCAACCGGGTCATACAGGGACAATCGTTCATCTCCGAGACCACAGTAATCACTCGCCTGCTTGCAGTCCTGAAATTTGGCAAACTGACTCGTGTCCTAACCTGCAGCATTGTTGTCGGGGTCCCTTGGCCCCAGTCACTGACCACCAAAGCTCTCTCTCTGCAGGAGCAGGTACAGCTCAGGAGATGAGACGAATGATTAATTTTGTAAACCAATTATTCTACAGGCTATACTGTCTGTCCTTAAGAGCAAGGACTTTGAAGTCAAGCAGACCTCCCCCCCATGCCCTCCCCTTTCCTGCTCCCCTCCCCTTCCCCCGCTACCTGGTCCATAGCTCTCAATAAACAGCAGTGATTATTGTATAACTATTTTATGTTTAAAGAAGGAGGAAAACTATTTTCAGCTTTGTGAACGACCTAAGAGCTACCGGAAACAAATTCATAAAATTTCAATAAATTCTGAGGTGATTTAAACCTCTTAAATCGTTAGCCACGTGACCATGGAAAGTTTAGAGGATGGGAAAGTGTCAGCGCTCTGGACCTACCCGCAGAGGGTGTGCCCGGATGAGAGCTCATCTAGGCACGCGAGTCCCGCCAATAAGCACCTGATGTGGTGCTTTGCCTCTATTTTGATACCTACATGTCCTAGCCAAAGTCTTCAGATTCTGGTTAACATTCCACTCCATTTATTCCACATATTAATTGGCCTAATTTGGCTAATAGCAACAGCAGATGAGAATAATCAGAAGGGGAAACTCTGTGTTCACAATTACATAATTACATTCCTAAAAGTCACTGCTTGTAGGAAATTTACCTGCTGTGTTTACCATCTTTGGTGAGAGCCGTGCGTTAGCATTTCCTGTGTGTGTATTTGATGTTTGCTTTTTCTCCCCTTCTTTAGGAAATCTATTTTTGTGACAGTGCTTAGGCAATGGGCTTCATGTATACTATGGATTTTACGAAAAACAATGATAAATGCTGGGATAACCAATACATTTGCTAGTCTTCCTGTGGCCCCTAGTGATAGCACACACGTGGATGGAACTAGGTGAGGTTTTCAGTCACTTCACGTGTGTTCACACCTGGCACGTGTGAAGCCAAGTCTTTCCCCCACACTGGAGAAGCTGACGGAGTGCCGATAAGGACACCACGGAGGTGAGGGTGCGCTGTCTCCCAGCTGCCCTCGGCTGTCCAGCAGAGGCTGTCGGAACCCCTGTGGCTCTGCCCTCCGACCACCTCCATGTGGATGCTGAGGTCAGGGGAAAGACA
>PVKM010033788.1:0-16038 GCA_004027735.1 Carollia perspicillata
ATAGAGTTATCTTGGTTGTAGGTAGCCATTCAAGACTTCAAATACATCTTTCCAGGCTCTTCCTGCCTGGAAGGTTTCTTTTGAGAAATCATCTTATAGTCTTATAGGCACTCCTCAGTGGGTAACTGTTTCCTTTTCTTCTGCTGCTTTTAAAAGTCTCTCCTTATCTTTAATCTTGCATAATGTAATTATGATGTGCTTTGGTGTCTGCTTCCTTTGGTCCAACTTTGTTGGGACTCTGTGAGTTTCCTGGACTTCCTGAAAGACTATTTCCTTTGCCAGATTGGGGAAGTTCTCCTTTATTATGTTTTCAAATAAGTTTTCCATTTCTTGCTCTTCCTTTTCTCCTTCTGACACTCCCATGATTTGGATGTTGGAACATTTAAAGTTGTCCCAGAATTCCTAAACCTCTCCTCATTTTGAATTCTTATTTCTTCATTCTTTTCTGGTTGAAAGTGTATTTCTCCTTCTGCTCCAAATTGTTCATTTGAGTCCCAGTTTCCTTCCCTTCCCTCTTGGTTCCCTGTATATTATTCTTTATTCGCTTTTCATAGCCTTCACTTTTTCCTCTATTTTGCAATCATACTCAACCATTTCTGTGAGCATCCTGATTACCAGTGTTTTGAATTCTGCATCTGATAGGTTGGCTATCTCTTAATCATTTAGTTCTATTTTTTGTGCTTTGATCTGTTCTTTCACTTGTGCCATATTTTTTTTGTCTTGATGTGCCTGTTACATAGTAAGGAGTTGGAGCCTTAGGTATTCACCAAGGTGGTGCAACCCATGTCTCTGCATTGTGTCACTGTAGGTAGGGGAGGGGTCTGAGAAGGAACAATGCCATTTGCTAGGTTTTTACTCCACTTTCAGTCACTTCCTTCACTAACCACAAATTGGGCCCTTCTGGTGCTGATTCCTGGGTAGATGGGTTTGTGTGCATTCTAGGACCCTGTCTCTCCAACGAATACTCCTGTGAGATTGGAAGTTTCTCCCACCACCACGACCCCAACAGAGTTTTACAGACTGAGCTTTTGATGCTTTATTTCCTCACACTGGAACCAAGGCTTGCGTGACCACTCTTACTCTCCAGTGGTTCCTCCCAGTTTATCCACATGCAAATGTGGGACCACCTGGTCTGTCAGCTGCTACCTTGCCACTTGTCCTCTTTACCCCAGCTGCCCATCTCCACCCCTCCTACTGGTCCAGCCAAATGTTTCTTCTCCTTGGTTGTCAGATTTCCATGCAGTTCAATTTTCTGTTAATTCTTGTTCTTTTTTTTTTATTTTAAATTTGTTGTTGTCCTTCTTTTGGTTGTGCAAGGAGACAGAGTGTATCTACCTAGGCTTTGATCTTAGCCAGAAGTCAGACTCAAGGGTTTCTCAATGAAGTTGGCTATTTTTGTTTATCTGCCATTGGAAAACTAAAGTGAAAACCAACTGTATACACATATACATAATTAAATATATGCAATTTTAAGAACTGTGATCTATTCTAGGGTTAGTTTTTCTTCATATTATGCTATCATATATACTGGTTTAATAACTTTTAAAAGTTATGGTGCTATTAGAATATATGTTGTTAGTGTTATTTTTAATATTCTCACATAAGAAAAAGTTGATGAATAAATATATTTATTCTTCTTCCTTTATTTCTTTCTTCTACTTTTCATTATTATAATTGATTCCTTTAGAAGCAATCAGTGCTCTGCATATTATGGGTAAAGCAATGGGTAACCATAAAGTCTTTGTGAAGCTAACATTCTCCCTTACAGTCATGTGTTCCTTTCCATTTATCTGTCATTTGGGGAAAGAGGACATTAGCCTCTGACTTACTTCACCTAGACAGGGACAAATCACTTTTGTTTACATTTCATTGACAAGAAAAAGGTTCAAGCCACTACCTAGGACATGGGGAAATGTGTTTGAACTTCACAGCTGATTCCTAGCAAAAGACCCTGTGGAGAGAGAATAACATGTGTACAGTCAGCTAACTGTCCACCAGGGTGATAAACAGATCTCTGTTCCATTTTTGTTCTCAAACACAGAACATCTGTCCTTTGCTCAGATAATACAATGCAATTACCTCTAATAACAACATCCAGTTTCAATCCAGGTCATGAGGAGTCTTCTCTGTAAGATTTGGATGTAGTTTCTCTCAAGACAGAAATTTATGAGCTAAAATAAATAAGTGTCTGCCATTCCAAAATTCCAAATATATAGGAGTGGAGCTTGGAGAAGGTAAAACTACAGTTAAAACAAAAACAAACAGCAACAACAAACTTGAGTAAAGCAAGGGATTTGGGCCACACAGACTTAATTACTTCTTAGTTATGACAAAGCCTGTGCTGGGTGGCATGGCAAGGATGACAGCTCTCCTTTGCAGGTCAGGTGCAGTTCCTGTTTTCTGGCAGAAATCCTTTTATCCACTTCTCTGTGAGTCCTTGCTCTGCTATGTCAAGGTGAACATTTCCGCCTCAGTATGCTGTTCTTTGACAACATGTGAAGGTCAAGTAGAAAAGCATGCCTTTATGAGGTGCTGTAAATGTTTCCATTCAGCTTCTAGCTTAGCAATTTTAATGTCTGAGAATTGTTTTAATGCTCAAAAGTCAAAAGTTTATTTTTAAACATGATAAAAAAGAAATATGACTAGCATTCCAGTTTCAAACTTTTTTGCTTAGATCTATAGTTTCAATTAGTGCATGTTCAGTCTTGACTGCTATATTGGAAACTGTTTCATTTTATCTCCCATGTCAACTACTAAGCTGAGAATACAGCTCCTCTTTATTTAAAAAAAAAACACATTTTTAAAATTATTTATTAGAATTTCAGGTAATTCTACATATAGGAAAATGGAAATTCTGAATTCTTAGCAATTTAACATACCTACCTTTATTTTGTTCTTATAACACACTCTACAAAAAGGGCTACTGGTGAGGTGGGTTTCCACTTGTTTATTTTTGAAAAACAACTCTTTCATATTGTGTTTCAGTCCTTTTCATGGCCCTCCGAGTCCTCTCCATTAAGTGGCATGCAGGAAAAAAGTCTCGGGGTAACACTAGTTTGTTAAACTCAGGAGAGACACAAAAGAACAATGTTCATTTGCTATGAATAATTATGCAGTTGCATCTACATAAAACAGGGATTAGGGGTGTTATCACAAGTTGGCATGCTCTTTCAAACAACAATTTTATTTAATGAAAGTGGAGTCTGCATCCCAGATCAATTTGTTTTTGAAACATGAGTTAAGAAGCTAAAATTAATAAAAAGTAATCAAGATAACAAAGTATTAAGTCATGTTATGTATTATGAAGCATAACAAAGTTGGTTAAATGGGTAGTGGTAATGCAGGTGTTATTTTATCTCATTGAGGGTAGAGACTCAAAGGAAGGGCAAGAGGGAATGACCCATTCAGGAACTTGGGGAAATGACTTCAGACAGAGAAACAGCAAATTCAAAGCCCTTCAGGCAAGACATGCTTAGAATATTGAAGGACAAACAAGAAGGCTATTTGAGTTGAAACAGTCAGTGAGGTGAGTGTGGAAAAATATCGATTAGAGATAGGTAGGTGTTGATCATGTAGCACCTCGTAGACCGTGTTAAAATTTCTGGAGTTTCCTTTGAGTGAAATGGGAAGTTACCAGATAATTTTAAGCAGTTACAAAAGTTATATTGCAGGAAACGTCCCCTGATGTTTCAAACCAGAAAATTAACATTGATACACTATTATTGACTAATTCCTAAATCTTATTCAACTTTTTCCTATTCCATCATACTGTTTTTTTTTTTTCTGGTCTAGGATCTAATTCAGAAGTGTGCATCGCCCTTATTTATCATGTCTTCTTAACATCCTTCAATCTGGGGCAATTCTTCATTTTACTTGTCTTTCACAGGCTTGATATGAATCTATTTGATATTTCTTCAGATTAGATTGTGTTTATATAATTTTGGAGGAATATAAGAAAATAAATTCTTTGTTCATCCTGGGTATTATATCAGCAATATTGATATGTCTTCTCACTGGTAATGTTAACAGAGCATTTTGTTGAGGTGGTACCTGCCAATTTTCTAAACTATAAATATGTGTGTATGTATGTGTATATATATGTATATATATAATTTATAATTAATCACTATTTGTGGAGGAATATTTTGAGACTAGAAAATGTCCTGGAATCCTTATACTTTTGATCACCCAATATAACATCTCTCAATTATTCTTGCCTACAATAATAGTGATCATGGTGTTTGTCAAATAGTGAATTTCTGTGTCCATCCTTCTTTTTGCATTTATTAATTTGAATCCTACTATTGGGAAGAACTCTTCTTTCTTCACCATTAACTCACTTGCTTTATTATTTATACAAGCAACTTTCATGCATTGTGCAGCAAGAATTTTTAAACATACAGTGCCTGGTTATTTAGTTAGGGGCACTGACCTCTTCTCTCTTAGATTGTCAAATAAAACATGACAACAGCTAACACAGCAATAGCTGTCCAGTGTGAATGAGTCAAAATTATACCTATTTTTTCTCAGATTGGCAAAAAGATGTGTTTGAGTGTGTTGTAGAATTTTAGTAATTAGTTTATGTGTACCATGAGATGAGTAAGGCTGAAAATCACTGATTTATACCAATATGTAGTTGTGGATATTTTAGTCTCTGCATTATAATCCATAAGCAAAATGGTCCAAAATAACTCTTATTTGGCCATTGAAAGATTCATCCTAGTGACTCCTATATCTTTTAATGTGCCCCAATCATTTTTAAAGCATTTCCTTACTTTCTGACACCACAAGATATACTAGACTCACCTTGCACAATGCGCAACAGTCCTAGAATGAACAATTTATCCAATAAGCTTGTTTCTTTTATTTGGAAGTGGTGTTTAGAAACCAATGTCCAGGTGCTAGGTGTCTTCATTAATGGCAGGATGTCATTTTTTGTAAGGATCCTTAGTGAACAGAGGTACAAAATATATACACCCAGACACATGTACAAAACTTCTATTTTTATATTATTTAAGGAAAGAAAAACCTAGTGTAATTGATGTGTTGTGTGGACAAAATAGTGCAATGAAATGGGTTAAATATATCAAGGTCTTGCACATCATGGCAAGTCCAGATTTAACTGTAAAAGGAATGAGAAGCCATTAAAGGGGGTTAAACGAGTGAAGCATATGATATGCTTCATGGTGACAAAAGGTTATTCTACCTGAGAAAAGAGGATTAGAGTTAGGGTCTCCTGGGGTGTGATATTTAAAATAACTAGAGGGCAGAAAAGAAAATAAAGCAGGAAACATTGTAGGAAAGGGGTGGGGAGTAGCTGAGGCATGCAGTTTCTACCGGAAATGCTACGTCAACGTGATGGCCCAAACTCCTAAGTCTTTCTTCCCGTGGCACGGGGGGGAAATAACAACATTAGGAGAAAGATGCGTTAACCTGCAGAAATAAACGCCCTGAGAGGTTTTTGTCATTTTGAGTAAAAGCTTCGTGACTGACCTTGTATTGGAAAAATAGTTCAAATGTCTCCTTGTATAAATTAGAGTTAACTACGTGGAGTCCAGCCTAGCTAGGGAAGGGTAGAAGGCTTTTACTCAAATTACACAAATAAACAGCTGAGACAAATCCTATGAATCATGACTTCTATTGTCCCAGCTGAGCCCTCTACCTGAACTTCAAGAGATGACAATTATAGAAGATCCGGCAACAATGCCCAGATCTCCAAATACTGCTTGAGGACTGATGGATAGTCTCAGATAAATAGATACAGAAAAAGTAAAGAGTATCTACATTATACTTGGGCATATGAAATGAGTTTGCTAAACTTATACAATACCAAATAATCCACATGGTTATTTTGCAAAAACGTAAAACAAGAAAAAGAAAAGATTTCTAAAAAAAATTATATGGAAAGAATTTTTTCTCATACAAAAAATCCTCCAAGGAATGTCATTTTTCATAACAAATACATAGTTTCCTAGACGAAAGGGGGAAAAGTAAGAACGTTAAAGGAAAACAAAAACATTCAGATGCACAATTATAAATAACGTAATGAAACATCACGTGATACTGATAAACTTGGTAAATAAAAGGAAATATATATTTAAATCAATAATATTATAAGAACAAAGAAGGAAAATATATATACTTTATGCCTAATTTTGTATGTATGCTTTTATAGTTTGTATCTCTAAATCCAATTACGAAAATATAAAAGCTTGTGGATTCATAGGCTCATTCATGTGCTACTTTTCTAGTAAAATATCCAAGAGAACTTCCTGTAGTGGCAATGTACAGGTATAGCTATCTTTGTATTGATTATAGTAGCAGGAATTGAGAGATGGCTTAGATTCTGTCTGTGTAGGAGTCAATGACTATAATGTGGCAATGTTGGCAAACTGTGGAATACTAGGCCCCCCAAAAATCACTAAAACTGTCCTACATACAGGGTCACTAAAACTGTCCTACATACAGGAACTTGAATAGGACTTTAAAATTACTAGATAAAAGTAAACAAATATATATATATGATAAAAGCATTAAAGGAATACATATTCATAAAATAATAAATGTATACAACTATTGTTTTCATAATACATACTGATATGTGAATGCTTTTAATAGTAAGTAGACAGAGATAAAAATAAAGCAGCATTGAAATAAGTTATGCCGTAGGTTGATCTACAAAGTAATTGTGCTGTGACCTGAGGAATTGATTAAGTTAATACTATACATCTGTTACAGAACAGATCAGAGCGGTGCTGAGCGATATAAAAGACCTCCCTTTTTCTCTGGGGGAACCTCCCCCCGTACTAGGTTTGTTTTGCCTGCCAACAGAGGAAAGACGTCTCTCAATGCCAGAGATCAGTGAAAAGGAAAGGAATTATTATTTATTTAAAAGTTATACCGACTGAAGTTCTTTAGAATACCCATAAACCCACACAGTCCTTCCTTCTTCCTCTGCCCCGTCTGGGGTACCATATCTCAGGAAAGAAGCAGATGTCTGTGATTTAGTCTTCTGGAACTATCAGCTGTGTCAAAAAGAGAGCAGTTCCCAAGCCACGTGGTCATGACTCTTGCCCAAGTCACAGGATTCCTGAAAAGACACCAATGGCTGCCACGCCTGTGTTTAAATCCCGGGTCCAATCTTTCTCTGCAGCCCCATTTCCAGCTCCTCGCACAACTGGCCACAGCTGCCAGCATTCCGGGCAGGTGTGGTCCTGTGTCATGGAGCCAATTATCTCCAAGCTCTTTCGGACCCCATTACAAATCCCTATTGGGCCCCCACTCTTGGCTGCACCCTGTTACACTTCTGCCACTCAAATGAAAGAAAACAAAAAGAGATAAATATCTATACGATAGATGTCATCCTTTCATATTCAATGATATAACTTTGCAGCTATTGTTGCTTAAGTGAATATTTACCTTTTGGATATTCAGTGAACACAGAAGAACACACCAGCCCTGTCTGTGTCCCATATCACGCATGCACACGCGCACAGTCTTACACACCATAACTAAATACAAATTGGGGAATTTTTCTCTCATCACGCAACATTCATGCAAGGTTAGTTACTAATGTAACTATAAACTATGCATTTTAATTTGATTTTATTTTTATAGATGCTATACTGCTTGTGGGAATGCAGTTAAATATCGATAGTTAATTTTGTGACTGACAGAAGATTATTTTGAAAAAAATCAATATAAAATTATTTTGAAACAATTTTTCTCCCTTGATTATTTTTAACTTCAATGTTTCCCAGTTCTTTTTTGTTTCTTTTGGTAAATATTTAATCTTGAAATATTATTAAGAGAATCATCATTTAAAATGACCCAAGTAATACAACCAGGCATATTTCCCTCTTAGGAACTTTGCACTTCCTATTCTGTCTGCTTAGTGCTATTTTCCTAGTTTTCCACATGGCTCACTCTTATCATTCCTTCAAATGTTTGCTTCAATGGCACATTTTAAACAAGGTATTCCCTGTTCACCTCATTAAAAAAAAAGTTGCTTCAGAACTCTCTTACCTATTATTTATTTGTTTCTGTGATTGTTTATGATTTTTCTGCTTTATTACATGGCAAGTAAGTTCTATGAAGGTAATTTTTAAATCAATCTCCAAAACCTAAAAGTATAACTAATATATGAGATACATAAAAATATCTTGCTGAATGAATTATTAAAGGTGTATTTTAAAGTACAAACTAATAGTGAACATCTTGTTTTGAATTAAATACATACATGTTAAGTTTATTTTTTGCTTACTTAGTCCATTGTAAAAATTTTGTCATTCACTATACAGCCCTTGTTGTCTTACTTTCTGTAACAAAAAAACAACAAGAATATAATTTTACAACCACTTTTGATGGAATGCATCAATAACAGTAAAAATGACTATAATGTATGGAATTCTCTTTTGAGAGAAATTGTGTTCTTGAGAGATTTGGGTGACTTAACCTTTGACAAGAGGCAGCATACTGCCTCAAATAAAAAATTATGTTTGACTTAATAGGATTTGGAGTTTGTTATACATTTTCACCACAAATATTCTACATTTTAAGGAAAACAAAGAGGTTTAAGCTCCAGAAATTATGATTAGCATCATACCCTTCAAAACCTGTCACTGATGCAGGTTTCTTCAAATTTAGCTCTATTAATTAACTTCAACTTATTTTATATACCAATCCATACCCTTTATTATGAAAAAATAAAAATACAAATCTGTTAAAGGCAAGAAATGACATTATAGAAATGTTTTGGGAGTAATAAAAATAGCTTACAACATAATTTTGAAGGAGGTATATCTTCTAAAATGCATCATCCAAAGTCCTTACTTACTCACATGATCTAATAATAAGCTTAAAATGCTAAAAATTCATTTGCAATATAGCATCCTTCATGCACCTAAAGAATTTCTCAATTACTGGAGTAAATGTAGAGTTTAGTAGTCTGAGTGGTTGCTTAAAATATTTATTACTTACCCTTAATACTTGCAGCCTAATATATAGGACATTGTTTATAATAATTGATATAGACTTCAAAATAGACGTCACCTAGATTTTTTAAATGTGACTAATTGATGAAATAGTCTATTGAAATTGGAAAGACAACTGACATAAAGACAATTAATGCTAACTTACTACAATTACATACTCATAAAGTCATGAAATTGTCATTTCAATGGGAGCAGTGACATTTTCCAAATATTCAGCACCAAAAACAATTTTGATTAAAAAAGGTTAAGAGTAGGAAATGTTACTCCATCAACTGTGTTGGCAAATCTAGTTGTTACACACTTCCAAATCAATAATGGGCTACAAATCCATAATATAATGTGAACATATTTTGTAATATGTGTGGCACATATGAGGGCTGTCCAGAAGGTATGCAGCCATATATTATAAAAATAGACTTTAATTGAAGATGACACAAGAAATATTGTACATAAGACAATGATGCCTCAGTCCCCTTCAAAGGAGGCACCTTGGGATCTCAAACAGTTCTCTCAGTTGCCATCAGCTGCCCCATAGCATTTTCCTGAATCTCATTGACAGTCTGAAATCTCTTCCCTTTCAAAGGTGATTATATTTGGGGGAAAAGGCAGAAGATGCAGGGTGCCAAATCTGGGCTACAGAGGGGTTGAGTCACCTAAGTGATATGGAGTTTCATCAAAACGTTCTGCATGAGACAAGATGCATGAGCTTGTGCATTGTCGTGATGAAGCTGCCAATCACTAATTGACCATCCCTGCAGCCTTGTTGATCATCTGAATAGTTTCCATGACAAATGTTCAAGCTTAACGCAAAATCTAATGCAGACTCATTGCTCTACTCATTCAGTCATTTTGAAGGCAATGGCCTGTCGGGAACCTGGGCTGGGCAGAATCTGGCCTTCCGGTTGATGCAATCAGCTCGGGGGGTTTACGCTACTCAGAAACTACAAGATACTGCTGTTGGTCTTCCTGTTGTTGCCAGTTACAGCTAGCCCAGCCCCTGCCAAGAGCATGCGCAGAGTACGAACACAGGCTACCAATCAGAGTATAGGACACGTACCCCGGCATGCATGCAGTAACCTATCAAGAAGCGCTCCTTTGTGTACCCCTCACCAATCAAGTAGCGATACGCTTCCCCTTCCCCCCCTTTATAAGTCTTTGCCTGAAAATAAAATTTTGCAGCTTGATCAGAACTTATTGTCTTGCTGCCATTCTTTGCCCCTCTTGTCCCCCTCACCCATTTGCTCCAGACAGGTGGCCAAGTCCCCGTTGACCACTCTGCTGGCCAGAGCAATGGCCAAGCAGTACACATGCTCATTCAAGTGCATCTACCACCCCCACTGACTAGTACAGTGAAGCCATCATTGTTCATGCATGTGTGTTCTAGCCCACTCTCCTTGGCTGCCAAGTTACATCCATGTCTCACAAACCATTCTCATTATATTAACCATTGTACTTTTTCTGGAAAGACCTCATATATTTTATTTTATTATTATTTTTTAATTATGATCATTGTATCTCAATAATTGAAAATAAAGTATAGGATCTTTCTCATATATATTACTGGAACCTCAAAATATTTCTAACGTAGTAATCTTACACAGTTAAAAAATAATCACAAATTTCCTGAAGACTTTCACTAAATTTAAATAAACATTAAGGTGATATTTTTAAAATTGCTTGTTGAAGATAAATAAATATGATCTTTCAAAGTGCTTATTTTCCACTTATGATTGAACAGTTTCTACACAAAAATGTTGTTGATTTTTTAAGTATATCACTAAAACATTTATTGATTTAATTATTTCACATTAAAATAGTTGGATTTATAGAATATCCATTCTCAAATTGACACACAAAAAATAACAACCAAAATTCACAGAACTCATTCCCATATTTCTCTTCTTCATAATAAGTTTATTTAGATCTCTTTAACTTCAGAAGAGGCTTTGAGCATGGTACAATTCAAATGTGTACTCATGATTTCAAATGGTCATATAGTCTAGTAGTAACTATGATTTTTATATGCCAGTGATGTCAAAGTAGACTCCCTTGTATTATACAAGCCATGTTCGGAAAAGCAGCTGGGAGACAAGCAGTAATTGAGCATATTTAAAAATCCACCCCATGTACTGAACAGATTTCACTGTCTGCTGTATTTAAGGTCCACTGGATTGTGAAATGGCTGCTTCATTCACACAGATGTGAATATCTCCAGGCTCTTCTGTGGCATTGTAGCTTCTCATTTACATATCTGTAGTAAGTTTGGTGTTCATGAAGTGAAATACAGCTCATTGTCACTACCCATTGTTATATAAAATAAAGCATGTTTGAGACAAAATAGGAGCAACTGTAATTACAGCTTATTAAGGCTTAAGAAGAAAAATAATAAGGAAGATAGCAACAGGTGTTCAGTCACCAGTGCTTCATTAGTTCTTTTATTGTTTAAATACCTGAATCTGATGAATATAAATTAGTCATGGAAATGAAGTTTAACAGTTATACTCTTTTTCCTTATTCTGTGTAAACAGTATCAGATGATATTTTTAGGGAGTGTATTTTTATTTTTAATATACTTAGCGCATTTTTATATAGAAATGTATGTTGAGCAATTCCCAAGCTATTTAAAACTCATTTGATAAAACAGATTTAAAAATGCATGGATTCTAAATCAGGGTTAAAGAACCAAAACATAGTTAATTTTGTTTCACATTCAAGGACGAAGTTGCCTGCTCTGATGAAGTAGAACATTTGAATGCCTGAACTGCTTTACCTGACACACAGTTCAACTAAACCTATTGCCTTTATTTACACAGTCAGTTATCTTAGTACAAAGCCTTTACTCCAGTAAACTAAATGTATCTTGACGGTGAGCTGCTCAATCATGGTGTTCATTAAGACACACCTGATTGTTTCTCATCTTAAATATTAATAAAAGTGCTACTTTTGATTTTGGCTTTTCAGAAATATGCTCCAAGTATAATCTAGAGACCACCTTGTACTCCAGTTGGTTTTCAGTTCCCTTGTGAAAACTTTGCCAACTTATTTGTATGTTCCTATTTAAAGAACAACTATTTTTAGATATTCCTGAATTTGATATTAAGTATCATTTTAAATTATTCTTCCACATTCATGTATCATTGTCAGTGGAAGTGATTTTTTATGAAGATTTGAAGAGAACAGAGAAAATACTTCTTACATTGAGACCATCGAAAATAGAAAATGTTAATATTGTAAACATTATGTTAAAATGGTCACCTGTGTGCATGTGTGTATGCATTAAAATAAGTAAATGAGTGGATCAAAAAACTGTGGTACATTTACACAATGGAATACTACACAGCAGAAATAACTCCTACCCTTCATGACAACATGGATGGAACTGGAGAGTATTATGCTAGGTGAAGTAAGCCAGGAAGTGAAACACAAATACTATATGATCTCACCTATAAGTAGAACCTAATCAACAAAAAAAAGCAAGCAAGCAAAATAGAACTAGAGACATGGAAATAAAGAACAAACTGACAGTAACCAGAGGGAGGTGGGAGGAGGACAATGGGGGAAAGAAGGAGAAGGGTTGTCAGGGAACATGTATAAAAGACCCATGGACAAAGTCTGAAAGGGGAAGGACTGAAGATGGGAGGTGGGGGTGGGGGAGAGAAAGTGGTGGAGGGAAAATGAAGACAACTGTACTTAAACAATTAAAAAAATAATTAAAAAAGAAGAAATGTAAATACATAAATATATATTAGAACATAAAATAATTGTGTTTTATTTTCTTCATTAAATTACCATCTTGAAAATATGTAAATTAATATTTTAATTATTATAACAATAGTTAATATTTTAATTTAAGCATGGATTTCAAATTCATCTAATTAAAATGTACTGATATCCTTAAAATGCATATAAATTAATGGCATATCACTAATATAAATGTATACTAAAGTACAATATATACTTAAATATAGGCATATACTTTAAGTATATGCATACACTTAAAATGCATATAATTAAAAGATAAACTTCAAATGCATATATTTAAAATATCTGACTTAATATATATATTTTCCACTTATTGTGGTAATACTAACTTAATTTATATTTAGTATTGATAAAAGGTTTGTGATAGTAATTTTGATTCATTACATTATATAAAGGACAGCATAGCGATAAAATTTATGTTTTCTCACTTTTCAGTAGACTATTCTGCAATTTGACTTTCTAGTTTTTAAGAAAATTAAATTTGCATTGCGTCTTTATTACTTGAAACCCAGTTTTGGTAACCAGACCCCTATTTTTCCAAGCTTAAGTCCTGTTTCACCCGATGCTATTGTACTCTTGATAATTACAATACAAAGCAGTTTAACCAAATTTCAGTCTGAGAGGAATATTCCCCAAAGCTACCTCATTTCAGACTACCTACCTACAAATTTGGGGCTTTCATGACTATGCTCAGGTAGAGTAATTCACTAGAAGACTCACAAAACTCAGAAAAGCACTCTACTGAATGATTAAATTTTATTATAGTAAATTTTTTAATAAGATACAAATTAGAACCAAAGGACGAGACCCAGAAGGTGAAAACTGGGAGCTTCCATTGTCCTCAGAGATGTTTTACACTTACAACCACCAGTGTGTGGTCTATACCATATTTTGCTGTGTATAATGTGCTCCCATGTATGATGTGCACCCACGATTTTGGGCCAAACTTTCGGGGAAAAAATCTTTCCTTTTAATTTTTTAATTCAATTTTTATTTATATTTACCTATTTGTTGTTTGTATTATTGTATTCCAGGGTTTTATTTTGCTTATGCATATTGTTATTGCTTTCTAGAGTTACACTTTTGATGCATAAGCATAAATAAAAAATTAAAAACACTATTTCATTATGGAATTAGTATTATCCATGCATAATGCACATTCGTATTTTTCCATCAAAAATTTGGGCCACAAAGTATGCATTATATATAATAGGTATGTCCTGTTAACCTAAAAATAAATGGTCAAAGTGAGAGGCAACAAACATCTATTGAGAACCAAAAGAATAGCTATTCTGAAAGCACTGATTCAAGCAGAAAACCAAATAGTGTTCAGTTAGGAGGCAAAGGCAGGGATTATTTATGAGAAATGGCTGGGGAATAATTATATGAATAGAAGGAAGAAATTTCCCTGGGTGTTAACAAGCTAAGGAAGGAATTTCCATATGTTCAGATAAGCTAACATAGTGATGCTAATTATAAAGCATACCTTTATCTTACCATAGATACAATGGTTTGCTTTCCTATTAGCATTGCAAACAGTTGTATGGAGGGCAATATCTCATTGGAACTGGTCCAAAAGTTAGTTTGCTTGTTTTTAACATCCCAAAGCTTTGAGGAGTAAGTCGAACGAGCAGGTTCCTCTGGGATGGCAACTTCAACTCCATTTTGAAGTGGCTCCATTTATATTATTTATTACAGTACGAATATTGCTAATTCTAGAAGCTCACTGAACTTTCAACTGAAGTATTTTTATTGAAGCTTAATAAATTAGGTATGGTTGATTCTTTTCCCATGTATTTGAACTCAATCTCTAGTCTTCCTACTTTCCCCAGGAGGTCTCATGTGGCACAAGACCCAACCTTCAACTCAAAAGGCAGGTCTGTCTGGCGTTGCCAAACTTCACTCTGTGTTATCTCACTAGCATAACTGTTGACATGATGAGATGCTTTATTAGCATGAACTACCAGGTGTGGTCAGGGGGGGCCCACCATGAAAAACAGATAATACTATTATTCCCAAAATTCAAAGGGTTTAGATATTGTCTCTCTCATGAGCTATGGCAACGGATATACCTTTTCTGGGAGATCAAATTACTTAGTACAAATGATGCACCAGGAACCTAAATCAGAACCTGATCTTTATCTTAACTTGAGTTAATGCTATCCACTGCTTTAGTCAACCACAGTTCAAGCCCCAGTTCAAGGCTGTCTACCCAGATCTCAAACTCTTGCCCACTGCCCTGACTTGCTGTTAGTGTGTTTCACTAACATTCAGCATTCTATGAAAAGTTAAGCTCTCTTTTTTGACAATTTAAATTACAAAGACAGATATTAGATAAATGGTAGATTAAAGATAGATAGATCAATGGATAGATAATCACTCCTATATCAGCTAAAAAAACAAACAAACCCCCAACCAAAAATTTAATAAAATTTCCACATAAAGGACATTTGTAATTTTAATTTTTTACATTTTATAGGTGTTTGAAGTGCTACAGCTTCCATTTCTGTTATCTCATATTTGGAATAATCTACAAATAATTTAGAATTAAAAAAAATTTTTTTAATGGAATGATGCCAGTTTGCTGAACTAATTCATTACTCTTTGTTGATAGGCCTCTTTTTATTTTGGCAAGACCATTGTAAATCCTTTTTCTTTTCAATAATTTCAGTGCTAATTGTTTTTATATCTAAAGTCTTTTCTTGTCTTTGCTGGGGTGGCTCAGTGGATTGAGTGCTGGACTGCTAACCAAAGGGTAGCCAGTTTGATTCCCAGTCAGGGCACATGACTGGGGTGAGGGCCAGGTCCCTCGTGGGGCGTGTGGGACAGGCAACCACAGATTAATGTTTCTCTCCTTTTCTCTCTCCCTTCTCCTCTCTAAAAATAAATAAATAGAATCTTTAAAAAATGTCTTTTCTTGTGAATAATGTCTGAATTAATTAATTGCAACCATATTCATTGCTTACACTGATAATACAATAGAATTTAAAATAAAATAAATGGCTCATTAAATTAACCCTGTTAAAAACAGAATTAGGGTAGGCACCAGACTAGACAGTTACTCTGAGATTTTTGCAGTTAATGGCTAATGTTTGTTGTCATTGTGTGCACACATTGCAGTTATATGGAATCTTAGATTCAGTAACTATGTTCATAATGATTCCTTACTGGTATTTAAAATAAAAATTTAAAAATTGCTTAAGTGCTGAGCTGTAAAGATAATTTATTTGGGGACTACTAATTATATCATTAGTAAATAATGGGTAATATCTGAATAAAGTTA
>PVKM010033790.1:0-15828 GCA_004027735.1 Carollia perspicillata
GAAATATACATTTCCACCTGGTATTTTGGTTTCTAACCTGAAATTGTGTAGTCGATGTAAAGTGAAGCTATGCCTTGGAGGTTTTATCTTAGATGCAGGGATTCCTAAGGAATCTTTAGGGATTATCTGGTGCCTCCCATTCCTGTATATATGAAAAAACCATTAAGCTCTGAAGCTGAAATTCTTGTCATCCTCTTGCATATATAGTCTCCAGCAGACATTTACTGAAAGCTTATTCTGTCGAATATGCTGTCTTAGACCTGGAAGATAAGCAGGTCAGGCAAGTGAAAAACCTGGTTTCTGTCCCCAAAGAAAGTTAGCATTGAATTACTGGCTACTGCCTAATTTTACTAAGAAAGAATCTTTTTTACTACCTCAGTGGGGGAACCCATGTCATTATAACCGTTCTGACTGCTTAGATGGAACTTTGAAGTCTAACTCTAATTTCTGGCTTTCTTAGGTTTAAATCTTCTTTTGGACCACAAATGTGAAGCCTATGAATACACACACATGCCCTTTTTGTTTGTGAAGTCCTCCTTCCCCTTTCCTCCAGGCAACATTAGCTGCCTCTCTTTTAAAGAACTGCTCCTCCCTCACCCCAAACACAGAGTGCTGGGGGAGCTGGCCCACCCCGCTTCCTCCTCTGCCCCTGGGGAGAGCATTCAGTCAGGGCTGGACTACATGTCAACCCTTGGGGGCCCACGGGAGCTGTGTTTCGACTGTTGGCTCCTTCAATCCACCTGAGCCAAAAACTTCTCCACCCGGCCTAGAAGCAGGTTTCTGACACTTCAGTTCCCAGTTACATCAACACAATTTGACACTGGTCCTAACAATATTTTCATTTAAAATTTTAAGCAGCTATTCAAAAGCTCTAAAATAATATAGCTAACATTGACCAAGCACTAGCTGAGTCCAAGGCACTATCCAAAGAACTTGATGCATATTAACTCTTTCGGCTCTCCGCACTCTGATGAGTAGGAGCTGAGGAGGCGAACACTCAAGTTCAGTGAGCTACCCAGCTCCCACACTTCGGGTGTGGCTGCACTCAGTGTCTGGCTCCAGGCTCTGCTGGGAACACCTCTTAGGCTCACAAGAGAAACTCTGAGTCTCCATCAGAGGTGCTCCTGCATCCTGTGTTTCTGCGTTTAGATGGGGGTTTGATCTCACCTACCGCCCTTACTTTTCCCCTCCGTGATGTTCCATGCCCCGCTTCTTGGATGGGGTTGGAGTGGGCTCACGGCTGTGTCTATACCCTGCACAGTGCCTCACCTCCTTGTCAGGGAGATGGGGACCACTCCCCTGACCTGTATAACTTTCTGGTAGTCACTGAGAGACTGAACATGCAAATGAACAATGGCCAGACAGTAAATGACAACAGAACTCTGACCCACAGTCTGAAGCAACCAGCCCAGAAAACCAGACCACAACCCCTGAAGCAATCAGCCCAGAATGGTTACAACTTAATTAATAACTGTCAACTTCTTTAATTTTTGACTCCACTTCCAATTTAGAACCAACCAGAGAAAGACAGATGCGTACCCCTAACCAATCATAAATGATGTCCTTCCCCTTCTAGTTAGCTGCCTCCAGCTTTCCCAGGCCAACAGCCACCAATCAGCAGCACACCTGAAGCTGGTCCCTTTTCCACTATGAAGCTTCCCCTACTCCTTTGCCCGCCTTTGAGTCTCTGCCAACCAGGAGAGGGTGGCTAAACTCCTTTTGTTAAGCAAGTTCTGAGTAAACAGGCTTCGCTCTTCTCATTTGGGTGCTCTTTATTTCCACATCGCTTTAGCTTTCACTGGTCCTTAAATCTCCAGTAGTCCCTGCCCTTCAGATAACCTTCTCCGCTCTCTTTGAGGACTGACCCCCAGGCTCAAATCAGTCTAGATTGGACAGGAATGGCCCTGCCCAACAAGTATCAGCCTTTTGCTGCAGTGACTCATCAATTTCCTCATCAGGCCGTTGTATGTCCTCGGCAGGTGAGATCTCCGATGACTGCCGTGACACCCACAGAGCCTCATTTTAGCCCCAGTACTGGGAAGCAGTTGCCATAGGGATAGATGAAGCAGGCAGGGGGAGGGAGAGTGGCTCACCGCAGCCAGCCCACGTCAGGAAGAGGCCCGGCCTGCTGCGGGTCCCAGCTGCTCGTCCCCTAACCCCACCTCCTCCTACCTCCACCCCACCCCTTCAGAGCAAAAAGGAGCTGGGGCTGGGGATAGTCCACGTCAATTGCTCTTGGATCCTGGGCTTAGCACATCCCTCACGTCGGCTGCTAATGGTTGGCATCACTTGGTTGTGCAGCTTAGAGTGTGTTGCTTAGCAACGAAACAACAAACAACGTAAATCGAATCTCTATTGAATCTGCGTAAAAGCCTTGTTAACGTGGTCGCCAACTCAGCGCTGCAGCGCCGGGGTGGGGGTGGGGCAGTCTAAACCTTTCTGAACGTAGGATTAACACACACTGTAAAAAGTGCACAGAGCCTAAGTGCACATCCTGATAAATCATGAGGATACCCAAGACCGCATACATTTTCCTTCTACCCTTCCCACTCAAACCTAATCCCCACGGACATGCATGTGACTTCCATCACCGTCAATTTGTTCTGCTTTTGAACTTCATCTGAATGGAATCAGAGAGTAAGGACCTTTTGCGTCTGACTTATTTCACTCATCACTACAGGCCTTGAGATCCTCCTTATTGTTCCCTCCAGCTACACACGCAACGTGCCTACCCCGCCCCCTTTTTATTTTTGCCATATAACCTATTTATAATATTTGAAGCCTGTCCTTTTTCTGGGATTACAAGGTGGACATATTTGGAGGGCCATTATTCTATCACAATGTATTTTGCACATTGTTAAATAATGAACATAAATTCTTTTGGCAATTAAAAGGTGATAAGAAAAGGGGCCTAGATGGGCAGCTACCCTCTTGCTCACCCCTGCAACTCTTGCTGGCATCTGACACCATCTCTTGAAACATCCCTGCCACTTTGACCAGAAGGCGACAGAGGGAGCGACTTGTGACAAGGTGGCCCAAGGAAGCCCCGAAGGCAAGCTGCCCAGGTGAATGGCTCCGGACAGAGCAGGGGGCAAGATGTCTCCCATTTGCCTGTCTCTGCGGATTCGTGCATCTGGCACGATTTTTAGAGGCCAAAGTAGGACACCAAGGGGCGCCTGGGACGCGGTTTCCGTTCGAGTAGATGGATTACAAGCACACGGTGGTCGTGTGCCACTCGTGTCGGAGCATGTTGTGCAAGCAGCGTCTACAACACCGTATTCCTTCGTACCCCCTCCGCTTCGTGGCGCACGCCCTGCCAGTCCTGTCCACGTTGTCCACCCCGAGAGGCTGGGGTCCCTCGTGATCCCGCCTCCCACACTGGCTCTTAGCCCCCACCCCGTTTCAGCTTTCTCCGCGCGCCCCGGTACCTCTGCTACTCGGACACTGACTTGCTTTTCTCCCTTACAACAATATTGCCATTTTACAAGCCTCCCGCCCCCCTGCCGCCCCTTTGATTCTGAGCCAGGTCTGCCTGGGAGAGCCGGACGGATTCCCCTGACTCAGCGCCTCGTATTAGTTGCTCCCTCTTTCTTTCTCCGTCCTCCCCCACCCCCAATCTCGGGTGGGCCTTGGGGAACATCGCGCCCACCCAAGAACACCTCGCGTTTCCCCCCACCCCGACCCCATCCGCGGTGACTGCTGTTCTCCTTTCTCTGTCCCCAGCCCCAACTCCCCCAAAGCCTGAGATCGGTCGTGACTCCGGTGGGATGGAATCCAGGTCTCAGGTGCCCAGTGGCGGAGCCGGCTGGTGGCCGCCTCTCTTGCCCTCTGAAACGCTCTCTCTGGTCTGGGGGTTCGGTTGTGGTTAGTTTTGGGATCTCCCTGGGCCGCTGGGGTGCGTCTGACCCAAACAGTTCCGTTAGTGTTAAGTGCCACCTTTTTCTGGGACAGCAGCCCCTGGGAGCTGGATAGATGCGCAGGGCCTCGCACGCAGCCTTCCCTTGCACGTGGTGGCAGGAGGCTCCTCGCCAGCTCCTGACACTCTGAAAACTCCACCCCACCCATCTGAAAGGGGAAGAAGAGGAAAGGAAACGGAGGCTTGGAGGAAAGGCAACAGGGGCCAAGTGCCAGAAGCAGTTTCCAAGACGATTTTCTTGGCCCTTAGAACATAAATGATATACAATATACGAGCCTCTAAGGACTGGCTTCCCTTTGACAGTGCTCAAAAGATATTGATTTTTCACCTCTTTATTGAGCTCACATACTAAACCGTTGGTCCACTTAGTGTATAATCCAATGGCTTAGTATGCTGTATTCACAGGGGTGTGCAACCATCACCACGATGAATTTCAGAACGTTTGCCCCTCTGTAAAAACAAACTGAACCCACTAGCCGTCCCCATTTCCTCCTCTCCCACCAGCCCCTGGCAACCTCTAAATGGAACATAATATGTGATATTCTGTGTCTGCCTTCTTTCACTCGACATAACATTTCCGCAGTTCATCTGTGTTGTAGCATATATCAGTACTTTATTCCTTTTTTATCACCAATGATAATCCATTGTATGGATATAGTACATTTTATTTCTCCATTCGTTAGTGGTGGACATTTGGGTTATTTCCACTCTGGCTGTTGTGAATAATTCAACTATGAACATTCATGTAAAAATATTTGTGTAGACACATGTTTTCAATTCTCTTGGCTGTATACCTGGGAGTAGAATTGCTGGGGTATACAGTAACATGAAGCCTAACACTTCAAGGAACCGTCAAAGACCTAATTTTAGATATTTTGGGAAAAGGGGGGTGGGGCCAGTTCAAAAAGCAATTGAGTGGATCTGCACCCCAGGTGCTGACGAAGAACGTTCTTTGCAGAGAGCCCTGCATATGCAGACTTAGGAGAGAAACTGTTCACTATATTGAAAGGAATAGATAGGGCTCAGGGAGGGCTGGATCCAGTGAGGACATCCTTCTCCCGGTGAGAAGGGTGACAGACACCCTAACTCCCAGCTATATAACCTGTTTCAGAGGCTTTATAGAGGGCCAGAGTCCGCAGGAATACCCAGTGGTGGCTGGCTGGGGTGGGAGTTCTGGTGAGGGTGTGAGAGGAGCACAGCTCTACAGCTGAAATAATATTTACCTCCATCTTCAAGAGACTTTGCAGCAGGGAACAGGGACCAGCATGGGGTAAAGCCCAGCTGTGGGAGAATGCTTGGTGTACTTGGCAGTGGTGAAAAGAGAATGGGATTGGGGGAGACAGGCCCAGGAGAGTAAACTGAGGCCTGATTTTCATGCCAGGGAGTTTGGACTTGAACCTAGAAGCACTTTCTTCACAGGGAGTTCTTGGAATCAGCCTAACTGCAGATGTTCGGCATGGCCCTTGCCCCCACCTGAGCATCCTTCTTCATCGCCTGAGTGACGCAAGTTTGGCTGCCTGCAGTGGCAGAGGGCCAAGTCTGAGCTGCGTGCACAAGTGTTATTATCCTGGCCTTTGTGCCTTCTGCTCCAGGGACCTGCCAGCCTCCCAGCTCCAGTTTGTGTTTATGTTCAGGTCTGCCCACATCCGCTTGGGAACTGGGTTTCATAATTCTACAACATTGTGAAATGTTTAGACATCAAGAAACTGGAGGGAGTTGCCATACCATTAGACAACAATAGTGCATTTTAAAATAGCTAATAGATTCCTCGTTAGTTTTCTCTTCGTTGATGGCTAAAATCCACATAGAAACCACAGGGTCAGATTGCTCTTACTCATCTATAAGTGATTTCTGATAGTTTTTAAAATAAGGATTAATTGTCTCAGAGCTGAAATGAACACAAACTTCTGAATCAAAAGACAGGATCCAGCAGAAGTAATGCCTGCTTGAGTGTGGTTGGTAGGGTAATAACATGGGTGTAATAATTTATAGCTTTCATTTGAATATTTCACCTAAAATGTCATATGGTGTGCTTAAGTGTGATATTGTTATGCTACAGAATTACATGCTTATGATTTTGTAATTAAACGGGGGTATACTTGTGCTGGACCCTGTATATGCTTTAAAATTTTTTTTTCAGTTCTCGCCCAAAAATATGTTCCTTGATTTTTAAGCAGAAAGAGGAAGGGAGAGAGAGAGACATTGATGTGAGAGAGAAACATCAACGGGTTGCCTCCCACATGCACCCTGACTGGGAACCAAACCTGCAAATTTTGGTGTACATACAGGACAATGCTCCAACCAACGGAGCCACCTGGCCAGGGTCCAAAATATATCTTTAGCCTAATGTCCCTTAGTTTACAGTTTCAGAGCCAAGAGCTAATTTAATTAACGTTTACATGAGCATTAAACATCATTAACGATAGTGGGGCATATTGGTACAGTCACGGCCCCCCAACAAATAAAGGGTGCCCCTACATCCTCACTTCCTTGCAATGCGATTTTGTTGCTCCTCCCTAACTCAAGAGGTTCAACCTATTTCTCCACTCCTTGACTCCAGGCTTGCTTTGGCCAATAGAAGGCAGTAGAAGTGAGATTATGCAACTTCTGAGCCTAGGCCTTAAGAGCTGCTGCAAATTCCATTTTACTCTCTTGGAATACCCAGAGACCACATGGAGAAAGAAGCCCAGCAGACAGCCAGACCAAGGCTTCGGACCTGTGAACCAGGCCATCTCAGACTTTCCAGCCTCAGCATTGCCACCAGCTCTCTGAACCCTGGGACACCTGCAGAAACTTGAGAAGCAGAACATTGTTGCTTTAAGCCATTCAATTTTAGGGACATTTGTTATGCAGCAATAGATAATTAACACAAATAGTACTGTAAATGGTGACAGAATAAAGTCTTTTTCTGTAAAAACTGACCTCAACTTTAAAAACAAATGAGACACTTTCCCATTTTTCACAACAGTAAGTCAGTGTTTTCACCTTTGAAATAAAGCAGAGTTGTTCAAGAAAGTCTGTGATTTTAGATCTGAATGCCAAAGTATAATAATGTTTGTCCATTGGAAAAAAACTGAGATGTTTTATTACTCAGTCTAAGAGCTACTTAGGGAGAAAGGAGAAGAAGTGGATAAATGAGTTCATTGATTGCTTCTTATTTCGACCTTATTGGTGCTTTGCTTTCTTCTAACTCAAAGAAGTCTGTATCTGTCCTCTTCGCATTTGGCTTTGAATGAACAAAACTGTGTTTTCCTCTCTGCAGCCTTTCAAGACAGACGCTTCCTTCCCAGCCGCTCTCACCACACGGGCACACACCGCACTCTCACCCGGCACCACGGCCTTTCTCTCTTATGGGAATTTAAATGAAAACTTATTTCCCAACGGGATTTCAGAAATGACCTCTTTGCTCTTTTATTGAAAGAGAAACACATGACTGGACAATACTCCTTTTATGGGACCTCTTGAAATTAAGGAATTGATAACAGAATACTGGGCAACAGATATCTAGAGAAAAAGAATCAATTAAGAAATTACTGTCCAGGATTGTGGGGAGGGGGGAAATAAGGCGGATAATGGTAATGGAAAAAATAAATTTAAAAAAAGAAATTACCGTTTAGACTTTTCATATTTTTCTCTTTATATATTAAAAATTTTCATACTGTAAATTTTTATTTCAGCACACAGTTCTATTTTAACATATATGGTAATTAGAGTTTCAGAGCCAAGAGCTAATTTGATTAATGTTTACGTGAGCATTAAACATCATCAGTGAGAGTGTGGGGCAGTTACAGTCATGGCCCTCCAACAAATGGTGTCTCTACATTCTCACTTCTTCGCAGTGTGACTTTCCTGCTCCTGCCTAAATCAAGGTTGTGTGTCCACAACCATAGTCAGGTTCAAGAACCTTTCCTTCCCCCAAAAAACTCCCTCGTGTGCCCTCATGTTGTGAAATCCTCTCACCCTCAGTCCCTGGCATCCTCTGGTCTGTTCTCTTTTCCTACAGTTTTGTCTTTCCAGAAGATCCCATAAATGGAATCATGTAGTGTGTTTCTTTTTGAGACTGGCTTCTTTCACTCATGTTTTGGGATGTATAAATACTTTGTTCCACTTTATATCTGAGTAGTATTACATTGTATGGACAGATCACCATTTGTTTATCCAGCCACCCATTGAAAGATGTTTGGGTTGTTTCCAGGTTGGGGCAGTTATGAATAAAGCTGCTATACAGGTTTCATTTTAATTCATAAAACTGTAATGCTATATATTTCAAAACCACTTTATCAGTAGAAATATTAAACCATAGTTTTTTTATACTTTGATATTTATTTAAAGTGTTTATTATAAGTTTTGGGGAGAGGAGTTAAGTGACCATTTTCTTTGCATCATCACTTTTATTAGATAAATATCTTTTATAAAATAACTACTGTGACTTACTATGTCCCCACAAATCGTGACAACTCTAGAAAAGTAAAATCAAATCCATATAATAAATATAAAGATAGTAAAGTGGTAGTTTGGAGCAGGTTAATTTTACACATGATCTGAAGACAAAGATAAAAATAAATTTTTGTTTTAATTTGGTGCATTTTTGGTTTGACCTTAGGAAGTACTCAATATGTTGGCAGGTAGACATGCACAAAGGATGGCATAGGTCTGTTGATATGGTTCTTGGCATCCATGCAGGTAGTTCTGGGTACAGAAAAAACTGTCAGATGTTTGTTTGGGCTTTACATTTTAATTTTCAATATGTGAAAGTTACAAATCCCAAATCCTTATTCTCTTCTTGGTTGTTAAAACTGACATCTCAGATCTCATTTTCTTATTAAATATCTAGTACATCTGAGGCATCAGTTTTAAGAAGTCTTTGGATAGTGCTTGGTCACATTTACTAACTTAACCATTTTCTTTTCTTTTTTTTATAGTAACAAGGTATTTGTTTATTTATTTAGTTAGTTATTTAATGCTATTTAGTTCTTTTTAGAGAGAGGGGAAAGGAGGGAGGAAGGGAAGGAGAGAAACTTCAATGTGTAGTTGCCTCTTGCATGCCCCCTACTGGGCCCACAACCGCATGTGCCCTGACTGGGAATCAAACCAGTGAGTGACCCTTTGGTTTACAGTCCACGCTCAATCCACTGAGCTACACCAGTCAGGATCTAATTTAACCATTTTCAAATCTTTTTACTGCATTTATAAATAGAATGTAACTGATTTTCTTTTTAAAGTATTTTTGTCAATTGAATTAACACCAAAAAACATCCCTGAATACTAAATAGGACAAAAAATTCAGTTCTCTTAATTGTTTCAACATAGTAAATAAACTCATCAAAACTCCATCCTCAAATCACGGGTCTAAGTTAACTGTTAGCTGCACATTCTATTTTATTTTTAATTTTATTTTATCCTCACCCAAGGATATACTTTTATTGCTTTTAGAGAGAGAGAAAGCGCGGGGAGAGAGAGACATTGATATGAGAGAGAAACATCGATCAGTTGCCTCCTGTACAGACCCTGACAGGGGATGGAACCCGCAACCTAGGTCTGTGCCCTGACCAGGAATTGAGGACAATGCTCTAACCAGCCAAGCCACCTGGCCAGGTCTATTAGTTGCACATTTTAAAAATGGCTTTACATGGATGACCTTCCGAGAGGTCAAATTATCTTCATCCTTCCAAGAACATAAAACACCAAATATGCACATATCCTACTTAACAAATTTCATAGTAATACTATGGTGTTGATTCCCATAAAGGTTTCTATAATTACGAATCTTCCCTAAGAAACATTCACTCACAAGACAGGATACTGGCCATTCCAGTTAACTGAGGCTACTCAGGCCACAAGCTTCAGACGAACTTGAGTCCTGATGCTGCTGAGACCTTGTGTTTACTCATACCTTGTGTTTGTGACCTTATTTGAAAAAAAGAATCCTTTGTACATGTAGTTAAGTTAAAGATCTTGGGATGAGCTCTCCCTGGATAATCTTGGTGGGCCCTAAATGCAATGAGTGTCCTTATAAGGGACAGAAGAGAATTCGCAGACAGAGAGGAAAAGGCCACGTGAACACAGAGGCAGGGACTAGAACTATGCAGCCACAAGCCCCACGAATGCCTGCAGCTTCCAGAAGCTAGAAAAGATGAGGAAGGATTCTTCCCTAGGGTCCTCAGAGGCAGCGTGGCCCTGCCAGACTTCTGGTCTCCAGGACTGTGAAAGAATACATTTCTGTTGTTTTAAGCCACCAAGTTTGTGGTATTTGAGGTGGCAGCCCCAGGAAACTAATACAGGTATGTTTAGAGGCACATCTGGGTGAGGCACATTAAGTCCCTTGAGTTCTAAGTATGGGAACTCAGTGATACTACCTTATGCGTAAAATGGGCATTTGTTGTAAGGATACAGTTTGCTAGAATTGACAGTCAAATAAGAGTCCGGCCCTGGCCTGGTGGCTCAGTTGGTTCGAGCATTGTCTTGTACACTAGAAGGTTGTGGGTTCAATCCCCAGTCAGGGCACGCATGGGAGGCAACAGATCAATCCAATGTTTCCCTTTCATATGGATGTTTCTCTTTTCCTCTCCTCCTCCTTCTCCACTCTCTCTAAAATCAATAAACATATCCTCAGGTGAGGTTTTAAAAATACGGTATCTGGGCCTCAGAAAGGGATGGGAACCAGGGCTTGGAATGCTGGCAAGACCCTCCCTGTATATCTTTGTGTCTGCCTCATTGTTTTTCTCACTTTAGACCTGCTGCTACTCCATAGCTCCTGCACTTATGTGCTACTGTTCCAGCCACAGAGAGCAACTAGCTAGTTTTCACTCTCCCCTAAAGCAAAGCTTTGGCTGGGTTAGGAGCCTCCTGGTTCGGTCCAACGTGGCCCTGAGGCAGGATCTTGCAGTGTAAACAGGACTGTGGGTGCCTGCATCTGTGGAACAGGAGGCTGGTTCTCCGAGAAAAGCAGGCATTGAACAATGTCTGCTTGTAGCAGCAATCTTGTGTATGAGTTAGCTAGTGTTCCCTGCCCCCAAATAAAAATGCTGCCTAAAAAAGAAGGGAAAACCCAAAATGAGGTACCTGAAAACAAGAGTTATTTATTTTCACAGATTTATAGGCCAGCTGATTGATCTAGGCTGGGCTTCCCTGGACCATCCTGCTTCAATGGATGGCTGTCTGGGGCTCAAGTTCAGATTCAGCAGAAGCTCTTCTTGTGGTGAAGACAGAAGCCGGCAGCACAGGAGGGCAGGCCCCAGCTTGCAAGCACGCTTCAGGCCTTTTCTTACTTCATGCGTGCTAACATCCTATTGGCCAAAGCGAGTCGCATGGTCGGGCCCAGACTCAGTGGAGTGGGGAAGTACACTCCTCTTATGAAGGTTGGGTGAATGGGAGAGGATTTTTGAACAATAATCTACCGCGTGGTAGAATGATAAAAATGATTTTGAGTAATGGAACCAAGTAATCACACTTAACATTACTCATAGTGGGATAGTAACATTATGTGTCTCCTGATATTCTAGAATATGAACTTCTTAACACAACCTACAAAGACTCTTGCTAAAAATCTTCAACCTGAACCTCATCCAGCCTTTAAATTTACCTCCCAGTTCACAGGAAATAGGGGAGTGGTACAGCAATTACTTGTCTATTACTGAGTAACAAAATGCCCCGAACAGCTACTAAAGCAACAAAGAGCACCTTGTCTCACCGGGTGGTCCAAAAGAAAGCAAGGAGAAAGCCGCAGTGCCTTATACCAGCGGTCCTCAACCTTTTTGGCACCAGGGACCTATTTCAGGAGCCGGGATGAGGGGGGATGGCCACGGGGAGGAGGAAGAAGTGGCACTCCCTGGCTGCTCACCGCCTGCTGTGTGGCCAGGTTCCTAGCAGCAGACCACAGACCAGACCCCTGCCTTATATAACCTAGTCTCAGAAGGTATGAGCTCTCACTTCAGTCACATTCTGGTTATTAGAAATGAGTAAGTAGAGTCCCCACACAAGAGGAAGTTCCATCTTTTAAATAGATAAAATCAAAGAACTTGTGGACTTAATTTTAAAATCACCTCGGGGCTATTTTCAGTTAAGAGAGATAAGGAACCAAAGCAATGTGTGAATACTGATGGGATCCTGGATTTTTTAAAAAGTCCTAAAAGTCATTTTGGTGATAATTGAGGAAACCTGAATATAAAATAAATATTAGGTGAGTTATTGATAATTTTTATAGGTGTGATAGTGGCATTGTGGTGATGTTGGAAAAGGGCCTTATTCTTACAGGGTGCAGACAGATGAAACCAGCAGTAAGATGTCCTGATGGCTGCAACTTATTTTCAAACAGGTCAGAAGAAAAAGGAGATAAAGCAAATGAGGCAAAATAACAACACTTAAATTTCAGTGGGAATTATAAATGTGTTCATTGCACTAGCTGTTAGCTTCTTCATACTTTCAAAATAAAAAGTAGATAAATATATTAGGATAATTTGTGGTCAAATCCAGGGTGATATCTCAAATTCAAGGCTGAGGAATTAGGTTACCATCCTTGGCTTGTCCATAAGGAAAATGAGATAATCTGTTTCTAAGTAAATGTCCTTTGATCTAGTATTCCTGGAGAGTGGGTACCACATTAGTTTCAGGGAACTCTCTTCTTGAAGGAGACGCAGCAAGTATGTAAACATCCCTGGTATGTGTGCAGGGAACCCTCGCTAAATCAGGGGACAGAGCCATCCCATATTGAAGCCACCAAAGACACGGAGGAGAAGCAGAATGAGGCAGAAATTGATGTGGAGAATGTTAGAAATGCGCGAGAAATTGAAGCCTGAGGAACGGGATGATCTGATCCAAGTGCCTTTATCTGATGCTGTGCTTACAGTCGGGCTGCGTCTGGACAGATTGCAGCCTGTGGGGGAGGCAAGAATGTTTTTTTTTTTTTTTAAAGAAAAGCATGGCACTTGTGAGGGGATAGGGGAGAGATTATTCTCTTGTTCTTCCAGGTGGGTGCCTCAGGGTTTCAGGATGTGAGCCGGGACAACGGGTCAGGTAAAAGTCTGGCTGTTCCCAGATACAGAAGGGTCCATCTGCCCACCGGCCACAGTGGCTGGTGCCAGGTGTCTACTGTGGGCCGTGGTATAGAGTTCCAATGAAGCCTTGGGCTATCCAGCGAGTCAGGACAACTGAGTCATGGGCAGTCCGGCGGGTCTGAAAACTGGCCTGACCCTTTCAGAGAAGAAAAGCAAATGTACTTTACACATCAGAACTTCCAAGACTGTCAGTGGAAGTCTGAAGGGAAAGAGCAATGAGCTACAGAGGTGGGCAAAGTGAGCCCCTGAAATGTGCAGCTCAGAGCCTCAAAGAAAAACACCAGGAAACTTCTGTTAGACGCTAAGGTCTCCTGGAGGACCAGGAGGGGAGACCTGTGCCCGAGGTGAACAGTCAAAGGCACAGCTCAGGATCACGCCTTCCAAAGCAAGCCCACATCCTTCACTTGAGATTACCCGAAGGAAATCCTATGCATTAAATCGTATGGTCAATGATGAAAACGCATAAATTAATAAAATGTTTCAACATCCCATCAGGGTTTAATAAATTTTATTGACCTCGAACCATTTCATCCATTTAATAGCACGGTGCTATTTCTAGCAACTAGATATTGCTTTACAAATCACATTTGATTCAAGTCCACCAGAGACACGCAAGCAAATCCAATCAGAACGTGGGACTTTCTGAAAGATAATGCTTCAGTTTCCAGATTAGAAGAGTGTTAAGAGAAAATAAACCCTCCCAACTTGGAAATAGGAACGAATGACTTTAACGTCCTGTCCTTTCAGTATCGTGCTGGGGCACTAACGGCCTAGGGGCGGCACTTTTACTTCAGATGGTTAAGGTTAATTCGTATCCTTTACAATTCTGTGAGGTGATAACAGGTACAACACTGACAGTGGTGCAAACGATTCTTATAGCAACAGAGATTCATTTTGTCAGGTAGAGATACAAATGATGTCTGTCTGGTAGCAAAAATCAAAACAGTTTGATTATCAGTTTCATTGCTCTGGCGGTTATGAGCTGGGTTTTAATGGAACAGTTTTTCCCAATGCCTATATATACTCGGTTTCTTAAAGAGAGCTTCTTTTAACCGTCTTAGCAGGCCTGCCGTTTCCCTCATTTGTGAGCTAGTGAAATAATTGATGTCTAGTTCCTTTATCTTTATGGGAGACTCAGGTTTTGTCTTTAAAAAAATTCTAGTTTGAAAAGAGACTTGAAAAACTTAACATCGAATGCAATATGTGAGTCTTATTTGGGAGATGGTGGATAATTACAAGGTGGTCTGGTTATCAGATTCAGAAATGACTGTTAATTTTTGTTAGGTGTGAAGACGGCATTGTGCTATGAAGGAGATGTATGTATATTAGCTATCTAGAGCACAGGTGGCAAACACGAGGCCCGTGGGCTGAATCTGGCCCTCTACCTTGTTTTATCTGGCTCAGCACCTTGTTTCTACCCTGCGCTGCTGCCGAGTTCTTTGTTGTTAGTTAAGGAGTAGTTACATTTATATAGTCCTAAAATTACATTCGGCCCTTTGAAGGTAACTGCAAGGCTGATACGGCCCCCGGTGAAAATGAGTTTGACACCCTGATCGAGTGTTATGTAACAAATTTCCCCAAATCACTATAGCATTTTAAATGCAGGCTTTATTATTATTTAGATATGTGGCAAGTGCAACAGATCAGGAGATGCCTGCCATCAAAATCACTTTATTATTATACTCACACACCCCAAGAGAAGGGGGCACGCTGTGCTACAGGTAGGTGGCCTGAGAGGCCAGTGTCAGTTCAGAGGCAGAAAGAGTCAGGGGAAAATGTGGGCAAGAGCCTTTAATGTGGGTGCCACAGGGAGGAACAGGTGAGGCAGGGCAGGCAGGTTTAGGATTGGTTAAGCTGAATAATTTCAGTGTCTCTGGGGCACAGGGACTGTCTCTGGTTGTCTGCTACTGGGCTCTGGGGGGTGATTACTGCAGGCAGACAGTGGCCCAGAGTGTGACAGCTCTGTGAGAGTCACGTACAGAAGACGGGCGGGGAGTGGGCTCTGGATTAGTGGGTTTGCCTAGGAAAGCTCGTGGTATCTCTCTTGATGGGGACACTGGCCCGCAGTGTCTGCGTCATTATGGATGAAATGAGACATTCACATGGACTACTGAGTCCGGGGGAGGAAAAGGGACAGCATGGCTTTTCTCTCAAGGGGAGCAAAAGCCTTGTCCCTTGTCCTGACGGGCCTCTATTGGGTTTCTCAGCACAGTACATTCTGGTCCTCATTTACTATGCACAGGTTGCCTTAGGTCGTTACCTTTTACAGAAAACAAAGGAGACAAGGCCGTTAATCACATCACAGAAGAGGAATATTTGCAAATGAAAAGGGTAAAAGTAGTTGAACCGGTTACACTCGTCCTTGGAAGGTTTAGTGTGGATTTTAGAAAGTTACTTTGCAGTAAATGTTTGCCACTGGGGCTGGGCCCAAGCCATACAGAATAGTCTTCCGCACTCTCTGGAATTGGCTAGCCCTGGGAGGGACAGTCCCTTCAGGGTCAGCAAGGCCCCAGATGTCAAAGCATCAGAATCACATGGTTGATACACATAGTGGCTTAAAAACTTTTTACTATTTTATACAATTTCTGAGAGTCAGGGATCTGGGAGAGGCTTAGTTGGGTGGTTCTGGCTCATGATCTCTCAGGAGATTGCTGTCCCGATGGGGCCAGAGTTGCCGTCACCTGAACTTCGACCGGGGCTGGGAGCTCTGTGGCCAAGGTGACCCAGGCACAAGGCTGTCGGAAAGAAGCCTCCATTTTTTGCTGACTTTAGCCACATGGGCCTCTTCATAGGGCTGCTGGCTTCTCCCAAAGCCAGCAATCTGACAAAAAGAGAGAGATAAGCCACACTTATAAAAAT
>PVKM010033791.1:0-15235 GCA_004027735.1 Carollia perspicillata
TACTTGGTACCTTCTTCTGTACCACAATCTACAATCCCTGTGATGCTTTTAAAATGTCTACTCTTCCTTTTAAAAGGAGGAACTTAATTCTTTGCCTCTGGAGCACTTAGTGACTTACTTCTAATGAACAGAATAAAGTGGAAGGGACGGTATGTGATTTTTAGGAATTAGATACTAGAAAATACTGTGGCTTATTCCTTGTTCTCTCTCTCAGATCTCTTACTTTTTTACTTTGAGGAAGTTGGCTGCCAGGTTGTGAAGAGAGATCCACATGGTGAGGTCTCCTACCAACAATCTGATAAGTGAGCCCTCCTGGAAGTAGATCCTCCAACTACAGTAAAGCCTTCAGAACTAAACCCTTTTGCCTACATCCTGACTTCAATCACATGAGATCTTGAATCAGAACCACTCAGGTAAGTCATTCTGGAATTTCTGACCCACAGAAACAGATAATAAATATGTGTTGTTTTTCCTTGAGTGGTGTGGCTCAGCAGGCTGAGTGTCTTCCTGCACACCAAAACGTTGCTGGTTCAATTCTGGTCAGGGCACAAGCCTGAGCTGCAAGCCACTTCCCCAGGTGGGGACATGCATGGAACAACCAATCAATGTATCTCTGGCACATCAATATTTCTCTACCTCTCTTTCTCCTTCCCTTACCCGCTTTCTAAATAAAATCTTTAAAAAATATTTGTTGTTTTAAACTTGTTAAGTTTTGGGGTAAGATCGGGATACTTTCTATAACTTACAACACGATACCTAATAAAACGTCCCCTTTGCCAAAGTTCTATCTCATCAAGAAAGACTGCAAACTACATGGTATGCAAGAGGTGAAAGGCATTCCATTAAACTGAGTGCGTCTCTAATGTCTCTAAAGTACAAGCAGAGCACTAAGAGTCGTCCAATGATACAGGCTCTGTTGTCTTGACTTTATACCCTTTCGGGAGCCAAAAGATTCTTTCATTCTGTTTGTATAGGATTAGTATGAACAGAGAGTGAACTGTAGATTTTGTGTTTTCAAATAAAATTTTCTATAAGGGTCTCTTTTCCTTCAACATATCCCTCATTCCTCTTCTCCATCTCATTTTCCAAGGTGGCAATAGTTTCCATTTGCCATAATGTCCACAGGTCTTAACTCCTCTCAAATATTCTTACCAAACCCTAAACAAAATATTCTAAAGAAAAGAAATCCTCAATCCACCCACCAAATAGGAGATGGAAAGGACCGTGGGTAGTCAGTCAGTCATAGCTTCCTTCTGATTCAAAGCATTTGTATTAGTTAATTCTTTACAGAGGCTAGGCCAACTGATTGGGAATGTGATTTCTATGAATCAATTCATTTTTGAGAAGACTAAAATACAAAAGTATATTAAAAATAGAAAAAATAAATTTTACCACTATCTTAGCCATTTCTGCATACTGCTCTCCAGTTTTTGTCTTGTATAAAGATCCATAATTTTACAAAATTGAAACAAAACAATATGGAATTTGTTTTCATTTTGGAAAAACTCTTAACATATTCAAATCAATCAAAGGTCTTTAGAAAAGAATTTCATTTTTATTAACTAAAAGTGATTTTAATTATGATTCCATAAGTATAGATATACATAAGCCAGTGCAAAAGATTTTAATTTCATTTGCTTGATTTGGGCTGCATTTTTCTAACTTAGACCTAAGTTTTATTTGCTTCAGATATCTTCTCTTAAAAAAGAAAAGTTATAGCCCTGACTACTGTAGCTCAGTGGGTTGAGCACGGGTCTGCGAACCAGAGGATCGAGGTTCGATTCCCGGTCAGGGCACGTGTCTGGGTTGCAGGCCAATTCCCAGCAGGGGACGTGTGAGAGACAACGATACACTGATATTTCTCTCCCTCTCTCCCTCCCTTCCCCTCTAAAGATAAATGAATAAAATCTTTAAAAAAAAGAAAGAGAAGTTATAGATACAATCGAAACCACCTTTATCGACTTCTAAGAGTCACACTCTCTTCTTTCACCAACTGTAGAGGCAATCATTTTTCTAAAGATGTATACACTTCCTGTCCATGTTTTTATATTTTTACTACATCTGTGTTTTTATAAACAATGTCGTTACATTTTATATGTTTAAAAATTTATATAAATTATTCCCTTTTTGTCATCTGGCCATTTCTTTTTTAAAAAATATACTTTATTTATAACAATTTTATTTATTTACTTATTTTTAGGCAGAGGGGAAGGGCGGGAGAAAGAGAGGAAGAGAAACATCAATATATGGTTGTCTCTCTCACACCCGTGACTGGGGTCCTGACCTGGCCCGTAACCTAGGCATGTGCCCTGACTAGCGATCCTTTGGTTTGCAGGCCAGCACTCAATCCACTGAGCCACACCAGCCAGGTGTTATTTGGTCATTTTCATTTTTACTCAACATTTCTTCTGTAATCTAGGCATATTAATATATGAATTAGTTTAATTTTCTAAAGTGTTTTATTGTCAAGATATACCATTCTGCTATTGGTGGATGTTTAGGTTGTTTCCAATCAACATAGCATGAACATACGTGTACTTATCTCCTTGCAGATATGAAATATTTCTTTTTATATTGCTTCAAAGAAAACTTTTGCTTAAGCTAGTTAGGTAGATTCTTTTTCTTTTTAAATTTAAGCACAGGCAATTGAGGAAGAAACTAGAATGTTATTTTCTAATTCAGACTCATCTCTGTTTTACTACCCACCTTAGATTAATTTCTTATTTTTTCATAAAATTTTTTTTGTTAAATGCCTAAAAAGAGAATACCAGAAAATATGAAACATAAGCCTTCATTTTCCTGGGAAATAGTACTTCTATTTAAGACCATTTAATTCATTTATTTGTATGTACAGGACTTCTGTTTAGAATTCTAGAACTCAGGAAAATAAAATGAGGAAGATATGAATCAGCATTTGAACGTTGCTTTTTGCAGAAGCAATGTTAGGGTTGAAAAGAATCTTATCCACTTTGTTTCCCATTCCTGCCCACCCAAGTTATGACACAATACTGACTAAATAATTCAGGCTGTGGAACCTGATTTCTTATTTCTTATTTCCTTTGGGGAATAAGCCGGCAGCACAATCTACCTTTGATTCTTTTTCTCTTGGTATTCCTGATTTTACTTTATCATGTGGCTGATCAAGGGTCAAATTATTCTTCCTTGCTTCACTGTCTTCAAGCAGGGGAACACAGCCATAACTGTTATCTGTAAAACAAAACCCTCTTGGACTTAAGTAGGAAATGCTTGTTTTTGGTACTACCTGGAAATGTAAATAGAATACAAACCCAAATCCCTAATTTTAAGGAGTAGAGATTTTAAACTATAAGTTTTAAAATTTCTGTAAAAAATAGTTCCTTTGACAATTTAGATTTGCTTATTTAGATTTTAGCATATTTACTTCATATTTGTTTTCATTTCTACTAAACACACAAAACTTTATCAAAATTAGTGGTGTACAAAATATGTAGCATTTAGAAAACTAGAATTATGCTCTTTACAGCTTAACCATTAACAACTAGAATTAAAGTTTTACATAAGTCATATTTTCAGGTATGTATTTCTTGTTTAACAGACTCATTTGCATAACTACTCCATGCTTATTATAGGAAAATTAGAAAATGTAGACATTTTCTAAAAAGAATAAAAAAAAAAGCTAGCTATGACCTATAATTTCATTATGTTATTTCTGTTAATATTTTAGTTTATATTACCAGTTTTTCATATATATATATCACATAAAAATCTTTTTTGCATAAATAAAATAAAATTTATTTTTGTATCCCGTTTTGCTCATTTTGGTATATATCATGAGTATATGTCATGTTAATAAGTTAATCTATTATCATCACTTTTCTTGGCTAAAATTATTTACTATTATTTAATTATTAAAATTATTTACTATAGATTATGCCATGGTGAGCATCCCAGAATATATATCTTTGAGTACTTGAACAAATATATTCTTATAACTTAAATTTGTGTTTTAAAAGGAACATTTTAATAAGCTTTTGCTAATTATTGGCAAATTGTCTTCTAGAAAGTTTTATCAACTTAGAGTTCTACCATACAGAATATGTGAATGTCCACTTTTCTATTTCCTAAATATGTGTATCAGAGAAACAATGGAGAAATAAATTAGAAAAATTTGACTTCCACCTTTTTCTAGAAGTGGTTCAAGAAATACGTAAAAAATTAGCATGAACATACCTCGACTGGAATTCACAAGACGTAACTGTGATTTTAGCTTGTCAATAATAGTTTGTTGAAGTGACAGCTGTTCCTGTTGCTCACGTATTCTCTGCTCATAGTTTTCAGTCTGCTGACATAAAAACCAGTTAGCCTGATATTTACTGACAGATATGTACATATATTTTTTATCTACTAATAATTACGTAGATATGAATTGGCCGTATTGCTATTTCCCAGATATTGAGCATTTATTTATGAGCTAAACACTGGCTCTGGCAATGTATTTATAATCATTATCAACATCTGGGATTTAAAACACTTGAAACACTGTAAAATTTAAAAAATCATCTTAAAGAAAATTTCACTTAAGAGTTCAACATATGGTTTCTTGGTCCTTCGGTTAGGATAAAAGTTATAATTTAGAATTTAATCCTTAATAATAACAAAAAAAGGCATAAATAATAAAATAATGTTATATTAAAGTTTTCTATAAAAATACCCACTAACTTAAAAAGCTAAGATTTCATGTCTTTTAAATAATCACAGTTTTGAATTTATTTTTAGAGGACTAAATAAAAAAGGAAATGGGTACAATTAAGACATGAAAACCAAAGGGAGGGGTACAAATTATAAAATTCTATTGATCATAAACTTCATTTCTAAAAGTTTTAAGTCTTCAAAAAATGGTTAATTTTTAGTGGATATCTTAAATGCCACAATTTCTCTTATATTTTAAATCAATTTATTTTGCTATTTTATTGCAATAGCTATGAAAATTACGCAGTTAAATAAGACACAAGTTTGCATTAGAAAATACAAATACTGTAAGCCTCCAAGAATTTGAAAATGCTGCATTACCATCAGCAAATTACTACAAAGACTTAAAAACTTATTACCAAAGTAATAGAGAATTCTTTACCAATTTGTATCACCAGGTAACAAATAAATAAATGACTAAATTATAAATTCCTTGAAATGTGAGATGGGATGTCCTAATAATCTCATGAAGTCCTTCAGTAGATACTAAATATTTGATTTGAATTGACTACTTACTGATCACAGTTCAAAGTTTCAGAGAACAGTAAGACTAAAGTTCTTTATAAATTATAGATGTTCCTACATTTCCCAAATAAATTAGCTTAAGAAACTAAAGCAAGACGCCACAGTTTCTCAACTAAAAGGTAAAATTGTATAATATATTTCAAACATGATAACTGACAGAGCTGATAAATAACCCAAGTGATGTATATGCCACCTGAAAGTAGTCTTATACAATATAACTTGATGTCCCCATAGAGCTCTGCAAGGTAACTTATAGAAAGTATTCAGTACATGCTTGCTGGGAAAAAAAAGGAAATAGAGAATCCAAGTTAAAAAAGTCCAAGTACATTTTATTATGAATAGAAGAATAAATCCTACGAGTCCATGTGCACCATATGTCCTGTGACTATGTGCATAACTGAACCCTAGATACCAAAATGCAGTCTAGGGGCAGGCTTCCTAGGACATGACATTTTATTCCTATATAAATTTATGTTCAAGGACCTAGAAAGAGTGCGTAGGTTGACCGAAAGGAGGATTCAAATGTCTATAGCAAATTCTGTAACACCTTAAATTTACCCAGATTACACACAGCCTCCAGGGCTGAGGTATCAGCAAACTGACATAAGTCTTCTCTATCTATTTCTGTATATTTAGAACTTTTTCCAAAGAACTCAAAGCTCATCACAAACAATGACCAATAATTACCCATTCTTTCACTGTATTTTGATAGGTATGTACATTCTACTTATCTAGACATTAAGTAACCACTACAAAAAACTTAGCAAGTTAGAGACAGGCTCAGAATAAATGTGTAGGTTATTTAAGCCTCAGTCCATTCTCCATCCACCATATATATTTCCCTCATCTTAATGAAAAATGAATTGACCTGTATTTTCCTTTGGAACCAATTCAGAAAGCCTCTGCCAGGTAATTTTCCTTCCCTCCCTCTCTCTCTTCTTCCCTCCTTCCCTCCCCTCTCCCTCCCTCTCCCACCTTCCCTCCCTCCCTTCCTCCTTCCCTCCCTTCCTTCCAGATTTTATTTATTTTTTAGAGAGAGGGGAAGGAAGGGAGAAAGAGGGAGAGAAACACCGATTGGTTGCTTCCCGCAAGCCCCCAGCTGGGGACCTGGACTGCAACCCAGGCATGTGCCCTTACTGAGTATCAAACCAGTGACCTTTCAGTTCATAGGTATTTAACCCACTGAGCCACAGCAGCTAGGGCTCTGGCATGTAATTTTCATCTTCTTGTCTCTGGTTTAAAAACATACTTTAGCACATCTGCACATATAATAATAAATGAATAATGTTGAAAATTTATTCATATTAGCTTGGAAAAATCAAGAGATCAACAATTATTTCAAATTGAAGTTTTGAATTATTTCTTAAATCACTTAATAAAATATTTTATAAACTCAAGCAAATTTTGTAATAGTTTAAAAACTAATACCTTGGAAGTACACCAAGGGAAACAGAAAAGCAGTGGTTTATGTTCTCTCACTATTCTTTCTATATACTTATATTATATTATAGAAATTAAATTTCCCTTTAAACTATGGTCTCATCAAGGGCAAAGACTATTTTGTCCTGTTATCTCCAGAGGACAGCAGAGTGTCTAGCACATATTGAGATGCTCAGTAAATAATACTTGAACAAATAAACTATTTAAATAGTTAAAAAAGTATCAGAGCAATAGATATGCCTTCACAAGTGACCTGAGAGTATAAAGAAAAGGCTTTGCTTTTTTTCTGAAAGGGAAACAGGAAAAATGGAGAAGGTCAGCAGGGAAATAAGGCAAAAGGAAGTTAAGTTTAAGAATATGGATGCAAAGGATAGGCAATGTCTGCAGATTATTAACTTTTTTTGGAAAAAAAGGGAAGCCTTTACCATCAGGAAAACAAAAGGTAATAATTTAAGAGGAGAAAAATACATATTCAGAAAATAGTAAAAAATAAAATTTGGCCATAAGACCATGAGGGAAGTCCAGAGAATATTATATAAAATTGGAAATTAAACAGTAGAATTCAGTTTGTTTGCCATGTTTGAAAACAAAAAGAAACAAAAAAAGGTTTTTTAAAAAAATTAAATACTAATGCTCACTGAACAGATATGAATAAACTTATAGCCTGAAAAGTTCTTTTAAAGGGTCAGATAATCATTGTACTGTCACAGTATTAAAAAAATTTACAAAGCCAAGTGCATCCCAGCACTATCAAAGACCCCATAAAACAGAAAAAATTAACAACCACATTGAAAATGTACAACAGCAATGTCTTGTCAACACTTCTGTACAGAGCACAGACATGACAGCTAAAACAGACAGAAGAGAAGATGCTTTTGACAGCCAGTGTGTGTGAATGATTCTTTGAGTCAGATGGCAGCAACAAGTTACCAACTAAGAGATCTGCATGACAACTAACCATCCATCTGTATCAAACACCATCTGGCCAAGATGACTCTGGCTTCTGTGTATTTGACACTCCTTCCAATTCTAAAGACTAGCAAAACAAGTGGTCTACCCAGCATCTAAAGAGGAAAAACAGGTACTTAGGTACTTGTGCTATAATGCACTTTGTATCTTTCTTAGTGTACAAATGCAAAACTTAAAACAATGGTGATTAAATATAAGATACATCTTAAATTTATTAAAAATGGTTGTCCACACATATTTTAATAAAAAGCTTATCTTAAGAAATGTCCCTTTATCCGGCAAAATCTGAATCTATCTTCAAAACTGGCAGCAGATTCTCTATAATTTTGGACATACAGCTGCTCAAGTTTTCATGAGTTTCATTAATATAAAATAGAGTTCTAAAAACTGAATTATTTTCCTATTGTTGACACTGAAAATTCTAATTTTTCATATTTTCCAAAGCACTTATTTCCTAGATGAAGAAAAAAATGTCTAGTGCTCTTAAGTCATCTACAATAATCTAAATAGATCAAATGTTATTTTTTTTGAACATTATGTCTTCTCATCCTAAAGAACTAATCTCAATATTCTGAAAAATGCAACTTCTTTCCTTCAAGTATAAAAATTGGAATAAATGTTGAATGAATTTAAAAAAGTCTCAATTTAAAAACCTTTCAAACTGTTCCAAAATTAACAAAGAGAACAAAAAACTTTACTGAAGGATTTGCTTGGCTACCACAAAGGCTCTTAATAGGGAGCTCCACGGTTCATAAAGTAAAGTAATTAGATATTAATTATCCCAATACATAGCACTTTAGACACAAACTAATAGTTTTATCTTGATACTCTGGTGAACTAACCATCAATTTTAAGTTAAAAAGAATGAGATTGTATAGGATTACCAACTCAGAGACCCTGGTTTCTTCATCCATTCTCTGCTATATTCTCTTATAACGAGGTAGAAGTCCTGCCCTCTCTCTCCCTCCCAATACCAAGATTTATCTAGGCTAGAGCTACAGTTTGACAGATCAGATTATCAATCTAATTATCCACTATTAGGTGACAGTGCTGCCAGCAATTTCACAGCATGTCAAATGGTACACTAAGACAAACTATTTTTATTTTACAATCTTGTGTTTTGGCCCTGTTTAATTTACTTAGTCTCTTTGAGCCTTGATTTCTTTCTCTTTGCAATGAAGATAATCATTTACCTGAAGGATTGAAGGAGACTGCATGTATAAAATAGCTGGCACATAATAAGCTCCTTGCAAATATTAATTCCTTTCTTTTAATAATGTGCAAGGTATCTGCATAACATTTATCACCAGAGCATGTAGTGCATACATCCACTAGCTAAAGCTCTGATCACCACTGAACACAGGCATTTTGTCACCAGACTTACCACACGACCACCCCATGCTCTGAGCCAGTTTTCTCAGTCTTTCTTCTAGTTCACTGTAACCTAGGACTCAGAAGTTTATGGTACTGCCATTGAATCAAAAACCTTCTGTCAAGCAAAAACAAGAAACTCTGACTGTTCAAAGTTTACTAGGAAAGTTTATAAAGCCTATAAAACACGGGCTCAAAAATTATTAAGGAATAATTAATGGTTGTTAAAAATTATAAAAGTAGCACGTTCATTGAAAAAAATGCAAACATCAAAATGTCCACCATCACCACCACCACAAAAACCCAGATAGGTACAAAGTAAAAAGTGACAATGTCTGCCTTTACTTTGTCTTCCATTCCTCCTCAGAGGTAACCATTACTGACACTTCGGTATGTGCCCTTTCAGAACTCCTATGTACATGTGTATGTATCTTTCTTTTTAAAAAATATGAATTGTTCTCTAACAAAATTTTTCAACAATGCATTATCATCATATAATCATTTCTAATAACTACTATGCACCCCAAACAGCAAGCTTTATATTCTTTATCTCATCTATTCCTTACACTAACCTTCTGAGGAGGTTAAAGATGAGAAAAACTGAGGCACAAAGAGGTACAAAATAACATGCCCAAAGTTTCTAAGTAGGTAGTTGAGCTGGATTTGAATCCAGGTTTGCCTGACCTCAACTCCCAAGCCCTAAATACCCACTATGGCGTATCATGTGAGTACACCTAGCTCCACAGAGGTCCTCTGTTTGCTATATACTTCCCCCTTGGGCAGTCTCATCCTCAGTGGCTCGTTATAAGCAAGACTCTCAAATTTCTTGTTCTAGTTCAGACCTTTACTCTGAGCTCTAGATCTATGTGGCCAAGTGCTACTAGAAAATTTCTTCAAATTTTACTTATTCAAAACTAATGATTCTCCTCCCTTCAACTATCTAACTGTTCTTAAATCTATCAGCCAATCCATTCTCTACACACTAGCTATGGTGTTCTTTGCAAAATGCAAATCTAACCACAACCCTCATTCTTCCCCCATCCCCCAAATCTTAAATGGCTTCCTATTGCTCTTAGACTGAAGAAACAAAAGTTCTCAGTATAGCCTCTAAAACTCTGTAGTCTTGCCCCTGACTCTCTCATACTGCAGTATTTCCCATATACTTTTAGTTGTTTTAGGTCAATGGGTCTTTATAACAAAGGTCCTTATACCTGGAAAGTACACCCCTCCACCAGGCTCCCCCCGAGCCCTTCCAAAAATTACTTTATAAAGATTGTCTTCTCTGACCTCCTAGATTAGGTCAAGTCCCTAATAATTCTAATGGCAGATGACCTTTCTTCCTGATATTCACTAGACTTTGAAACTTTACATTTATAAGATTGTTTGACTAGTCTATGCTTTTCTAGGCTGTGCCACTGTTCCACAGAACAAGGAGTATGTCTGCTTATCGTTGCAATCCAGTACTTAGAGCAGTTCCTGTTATAATATATTGAGTAAGGTGCTCAAAACAGTTCTAAATAAATATCAGAATTTAAATTTCCCTAATTATTAATGGATCTTCTTGAACCTAGCATACCTGTCTGAAAGTTTTGACAGGACATATTTCTATAAATACAAACCTAGAAAAAAGGATACATACATTTTAAATTCTGAAAATAAGTCAATGGCAAAATACTAATGAGTACAACAGAAAAAATAAGGCTTTAATTAGAAACAGACACAAGCATCTTTATTTTAATGCCAGTAGCTTCTGTAGGAAAAAACTCAAGAGTAAGTGCTCTATTCTCATCAATACTTTACACAGACAAAGATGATTTGGGGGAGAAAAGAAAGTAACCAAAAAATGGTAAATAATGAGTCATTTACAGTTTAAGTGAAAACAAAGGTGTTTAAAAAAAATAGCACCTACAATAAACGCACTTTATGCCTTAATGTAATTCTTTAAACCATATTTTTTATAAGCTTTTAGAGATAACATAGCCTTTAGGCTGAGAGTTAACATTTCAGATGGGTCAAGACCAGCTGAGAAAAAAGTAATCTGACAAAACAGTCTTTACAACTTTACATTTATTGTCAGAAAAATGTTGGATCTATAATTTATGATAAAGAGACAGGGCGGAGTCAGTCTTACTGACAGAGGCCTTTACCTTAGACTCACTGGTTAATATTCTTCACCTTTTTTACTGGTACAAAGAAAAAGCAATTTATACCACAGCAGCTAAACTATCTTAGAATTAAGATTTCTTTCTTTTGCCCTGGCTGGTGCAGCTCAGTGGATTGAATGCGGGCCTGTGAACCAAACAACTGCGGTTCGATTCCCAGTCAGGGCACATGCCTGGGTTGCAGGCCAGTTCCCAGCAGGGGACGCACGAAAGGCAACCATACATTGATATTTCTCTCCCTCTCTCTTTCCCTTTCCCTCTAAAGATAAATTTAAAAAAAAGATTTCTTTCTTTGTATAAGACATTGTTGATTTTTCTCTTCTAATCAAGAACTGGGCAGGAAGAGACAAATTTCCTTTACTCTGTATTTCTCTTCAACAAGGAGATTTATATTTCTGATTACAAAATACAAAGGATCCCGGAACAAGTAGATATAGGAAGTTTTCGGTAACTTAATCATATATGAATATGGTAATCTGACTTTTAAATGGTAATCGGTTTTAAAATTTTCAGATTTTTAATTATTTTATTATTGATTCTTCTCTGAGAAAGATGGTCAAAGAGGCAGTAGAGGGTACTTAACTCTATTAAAAATACTTGTTTTCTCTCAAGAACAGTGGAAGGAATGAATAACAAGCAGGTTGGTAATGTAATAAAATTGATTACATATTTAACTTCAATTTATGGAATCTTGTGATATTTGAAAATCTCCAGGCAACTTTAGCTTAGCCATAAGATGTGGCAAAGACTGCTAATTATTCCCCTATATACATTCTAATTTTTCTGAGTAATATGAACTATTAGCAGGGCATATAGACATCCAATTAGGGAATATACTTTTTAGTCTTCCCCACTTGTAGGTGTGAGCATGCAACTAAGTTCTGGCTAACAGGATGTGAACAGAAGTGAACTGTACAAATTTTGGACTACATAATTAAAAGGAAGCTGTCTGCTCTTCCCTGCTATTTCCCTTCTTTCTCTCTCTTCTCACCTCTCTCTTCCTCTCTTCCCACTGGCAGGGAAATGGTACGAAGTAGAGTAGTCACTGTGATTCCAGAGACTGAAACCATATTTGAAGGATTCTCAAGCTGCCTTACCACCTGGCTACTCACCTGTGAACTGTTATATGAGTGAGAAATAAACAACTCTCTTATTTAGCCGCAATATTTCTTGATCTCTGTAACAACAGCTTATCCTATACAAGAACTAATTCAGAGGCCAAGCCAACTCTATAAGGGCTATTGTAATTTAAACACTCCTCTATTTGGTAAGTCAGAAAAATCTCCTAGTGAGGATACATATGAATATTTATACAAAGCAAGAAGCAGAATAAGCAATGTTAGACTATGAATCCTTTAAGTGCATGCTCTATGTTTTATTTTCTTTGAATACCAGGCATTTACTATGTGCCTAGCATACCCTAAATTATTTGCAGGATGAATAAAAATATTAATAGCAAGCTTTATATTCTACCCTTTTTTGGTAAGACAGGTATAGCTCACAAAGTAAGAATTCATCCAAGAAAAGAGGAGACTATATTAGATTCACAGCAATGGGAATAAAACACTTTGAAAACCTGAAATGGGGTACGGTTTAGCTAGGTTATTATAATGAATATGGAGTTTAGAGTCAGATGAACCTAGTTTCAGCACAGATTCTGCCACATGGGTTGAAAACTAACTTTACTAAGTCTTGGTTTCTTCGTTTGAAAATGGGGCTAACAATTTTGACTTTATAGGGCTAAGAGGAAGCATGTAACAGTTTACTAGACACTTAGGTTGGAGGTTCTAAAACAATTCCAAGGCATGCTAGCAGGACTGCCTAAGCGTAACAATGAAAAAAATTGTATAAAAAAGAGAAACACCCTACACAGGGGCCAGGGAATGTAAATATACTTGATGATCAATACTGTAACACTAATAGTATTCAACAGTATGTGGATTATCCTTTAACACTTAAGTGAGATAATTTAAGATAAATAAAAGGCAGCTTATAAAACTCAGCACTCTTTTGAAATGGTACAGGTGAGAAAAACAGTGACTATATAAGTTCAGGTCTGACATGCAATTTAATGTGCCTTCTGAGTGAAAATGGGATACATGGGTCTAGAGCTCAGAGGCAGGTCTGAAGTAAAGACATAAATTTAGGAGTCACTCTCATAGGTACCTGAAGCCACAGGAAAAGGTGAGATGGCTAATACAAGAATATAAAGTAAGAAGCAGAGAAAGCCTTGAAAAACTCTAATATTTAAGGCCTGGTAGTAGAGAACCTAACAAAGGAGACAGGGGAAGTGGGTCCCAAAAGGGTATGAGAAAAATCAAACATGGTGTCTGGAATGTTAAAGAAAACAGTGTTTAAAGGAAGAGGTAGTACGAGAGATATGGTCAGCTAAGAAATGGAATGAGGTAGCTCAGTATATCTGATCTTGAAAGACTACTGATTTTAGGCAAAGAAGTTATACACATGAAATCTGTGGTCGAGCAGATTTTTCCAAATCCCAGTTCTGTAATACATATAATTTACTATAATACATATTTGTGTATTATAGTATTATAATACTATAATATAATATTATATTATAATAATATAATATAATAAATATAATATAATATAATATAATAATATTATTATTATTTTGGGGGAATTTTGGGGGAAGAATGTGAAAAGGACTGGTGCTACTTCTTATTTGAATGTTTGGTCGAATTCATCAGTGAAGCCTCTGGGTCCTGGACTATCATTGTTGAGAATTTTTTGATTACTGTCTCAATCTCTTTACCAGGTACAGATCTATTAGATTCCTGTTTTTCATGATTTAGTCTTAATAGGTTAAGTGTTTCTAGGAATTTGTCCATTTTATCAAGGTTATTCAGTTCACTGGTATACGACTTCTCTAAGGTTGTTCTGTTGCTTCTCTTCTCTTGCTCTACTCTCTTTCTCCTTGGTGCTTTCTTCTCCTAACACTTCAAATATCATCTCTACAAAGACAACTTCCAAATCTGTATTTCCATCTGGTACCTTATTCCAAAGATCCACACTTCAGTTGCTTGCTGGTCATCTTCCCCTAGCTAATCTTCTAACACTTGAACCCAAAAATATCCAAATCAAGTAAAATAATAATTTCCTTTACCAAAATCAGCATTCTCTGTTTCTGTGGCTGCATCATCAATCTTCCAGTTATCCAGGCTTAAAATCTTCAAAGTGCTAAATATGGTATTTAAAAACTTAGGTCTGACTTAAGAACATTTACTTTTATCTTCATATTAGAAGTTTGAGAACCTGTATATATCTTTTTAAAAATTTATTATTTTTGATTTTTAATTTTAATTATTGTTCAAGTACAGTTTTTTTGTCTTTTACTCCCATCCTATGTATATATCATCTTATTACTAAGGATTATAAGTCAGTAATAACTAGCTTGCTTTATTTCAAAGTTCAATGTCATTTCTGGGAGTAGATACATGAGTAAAAATTAGTGATTTACATTTAGTACTTTTGATTCTGTAAGTTCAAAAACAATAAATGTTTCATAAAATAAAATCCCAAGAAGTAAAAAGGAAGTATAAATGTCTTCTCACTAACATGTTTTTTAAAAAGTTAAAAAATAAATAAGAATAAAATATAAAACCCAATGTCAGAACTCTTACTTCATTATGTTACAGGTATACCGTGTTTTATCGTGCTTGTGCTTCATTGATATTGCCTTTCATCAACATTGAGCCAAGACCCTCTACCAATAAAAAGATTACAACTCACTGAAGGCTCAGATGAATTTACTGAATGAATCTATCTGATGTATAACATTAAGTTTGAGGTATAAAGTGTGTTATTTTGATACATCTATATATCGTAATACTATTAACATTGTAGTGTTATCACATTACATAATTATAGTACAATTATTATTCTCTACATTCTGTCTCATTTACTACTTGTCTGTACTGTTATTTACTGCACACCTATAACCTTAAACACCACTAATCTTATCCACCACTCCCACCCCCATGCTATCCCCTGGTTAGCACCATTTAACTGTTTTTTTT
>PVKM010033792.1:0-15826 GCA_004027735.1 Carollia perspicillata
ATATAAACTTAGGAAAGTTGCGAGGCGGTGCCTCACAGAGCCACGGTCTACGCACAGCTGGTGGAGTCCCGCAGGATGTGGTCGTGGAACAAGCTCTTTCCCGTTCGCGTTCAGACCAGCCTTGGAGAGCGGGTCATTGTCCCGCCCTTGGAACTGGACCAGTGCCCCGGTGCGCCCTCTGTCTATGACATTCAGCTGAACCAGGTGCCACCTGCTGACTTCACTGTCCTTAGCGACGTGCTGCCTATGTTCAGGTACCAGGGAGCACCCTGGGTGATGGCGCTTTGAGAAATTTGGTGGAATTGGGGTCTTTTGGAAGTTCTTTTCAGCTGGAAAGGAACCCTGCCGATGTCACCTGCCTCTGAAGGTCTGTTGCAGACAAGTCTCATTGCTGGGGAGGTCACCATAAAAGCTTAAAAATGGAGTGTGTGAGCTTAAAATATGCTTAAGTTCCTGACTGTTCCCCCACAGTGTGGATTTCAGCCAGCACGTCAGCAGCGCGGCGGCCTGCCACAGCAGGCGGTTTGAACCTCTGGCCTCCGGCCAGGCTCAGGTGGTTCTCTCCTGGTGGGATATTGAAATGGACCCTGAGGGGAAGATCAAGTGCACCATGGCCCCGTTCTGGGCACACTCACACCCACGGGAGCTCCAGGTAAGAGGCAGGAGCTAAGCACGTTTTCATGGAAGTCAGGGAACTTGTCCACTTTTCGTTGTGGGAAAGCAGCATGTTGACCTTTAGATTCGCAAGAATTAAGAGCCAGAGGGATTGCATCAGAATCAAAGAAGAGATTTTTTTGTTTTGTTTTGTTTAAAAAGCAAGGCTAGCTATAGTAAGATATAAGATAGGCATTTCAGGCCAAGTTCATGGTCAGCACCAGTGGACACCATAAACCGTAGGGAAGCTTTGGTGTGCTAGCTCTTCATCAGATCAGCTGGGAGTAGAGAACTACAGCCTGTCTACAGCCTCATTTTCTGTGAGCTCAAAATTTACCTTTCCCAGATCAGTTGAAAGTGGATGGAGGACATGAACTACAGAAAAGGAAGTACAGAGGTCTCCGTGACATGTGGAAAGTCGTTCAGCTTCACTTATAAGATCAGTGAAGATTTAAACTGCAGTGAGATACCATTTTTCACCTATTAGTGAATAAAATTCAAAAGGTCAGGAAGCGCACTGTTGGCAGAGCTGTGCGGGAGAGCGGGGAGTGGCCCTCAGAGCATCCTCGGCGCTCAGCAAGGCCAGTTCGTCACGATGGGAAAGGATGCCACTTCCGGATATTTAGGCTCTGGATAGATTTGCATATGTGCAGATTGACATGTGCCAGGATATTCACTGCAGCCATGGTTTGGTAGAAAAGACTGGAACACCCTAGAGGGCACCAGTAGGGGACTGGCTAAGTCCATAGCCCCACGTTCAGTGAATGAGGCAGCTCTCTCTGAACTGATGTGGAACAGTCTCCGGGATGTATCATTAGGTGAGGCAAAAACAGCCGTACAGAGCAGTACGTGGTATGCCAACACTGGTGGTGTTAAAAATAAGAATATATGTAGATGAGTGTGTGTGTGGTATGTGTATATAGGGTATCTTTGGAAGGATTCATAGAAATTGGTAAAAATGGTTGCTTCTGGGAAGCTGGCTGAAGGTGAGGGGTAGAAAGGATATTTTTTTACTCCATGACTCTTACTTAATTTATTTTTTAAAATGTATTGATTTTAGACAGAGAGAGGAAGTGGGGGGGATGAGAGAGAAACATCGATTTGTTCCTCTTATGTATTCATTGGATAATTCTTGTACGTGCTGTGACTGGGGATCAGACCCGCAGCCTAGACATATTGAGTTGATGCTCCAACGAACTGAGCTGTCCCACCAGGGCCCATGTGTGCCTCTTTTATATCTTTTGAGTTTTCTCTCGTGTGTATGTGTTATTAACCCCTCTACATACACACTCAGGGAGGGTGCTTCAGGGCTGAGGAATCAAAGCTTCCCTCTCTTCCTGGGCCCCTTCCTCTGGGTCTCGTCCTCCTGTTACCGGTAGCTGGGCACTGGCTTTGTTTTGTTTGGTTCCAGGTGTACACAGGTGACGTAGGGAAAGCCCTAGCAGCCCCCTCACTGCCTGAGATACTGTTTCTGCCAAAGGGTCACGACTGCCGTGGGATTGCAGTCCGTTCCCCTGGGCTCGTGAGCCTCTCCATCTCCAGTCTCCCGGCCCAGGCAGGCAGGCGTGTATCCAGGCAGTGGGCTGAACTTCCCTTTTCCACAGCCTCCGTCCTCCGCAGGCTGAGGGTGTGTGTATGAGTGAGTGAGAATTCTTCCACAGAGTCGAGATTGGCCCTGGGCTGCTTTGTTCCTCTCCAGGAGTGCGATGCTTACAAAATTAGCCTCAGAATGTCATAAAAATGTTAATACTTCCCATCTGCCTACCTTCAGAGTGCCACTATGTATATTTTCTTCTCCGATCCTCATGTAAGACATGCTGGGTAACTGCATAATGTCCACACTGAAACTCAGCCTGACCCAGTGCTTGGAGCAGGGCCCTGTGTCTAGGCAGCTGTGGTGGGTGCTTGTTCCCAGGTCTCCCGACTGACTGTGGGGCTTGTGTCCTTCCTCTACCAGCAGTGAGTTTTGGACTACTAGGGTTCAAAGAGCTGCTAATGACTCTCCCTCCTGACTTCACTAAACCGCTCTTGATCTGAAATCTGTTCAGTCCGTCTTCCCTTAGACAGTGGGTTCTGTCAGTGGCTCTTTAGCACTGAGACCTCGAAGGTGGGTGTGTGGGAAGGGCCCAGCGGCAGGGAGGCACCGTGGGAGCGCACAGTGGTTGGGGGAAGGCTCCTTTTGTCTTAGGCTTAATTTGAATAGTAGGGAAAGAATAACAGATTTTTGAGAACCTATTTTTTCCCTCTGTTACTGTTTATTTTTCCCTTCTGTTACTGTTTATTTTTCCCAGGAAATGTCTGGTTAGATTTTCATTTTTTAGCTTTTATGGGCAAATAGACATCTTAGACTCAAGGAATGTCATTCACCTGCCTTTTTGCTGAATTCGGAGGCGGTAGGGCAGGACTCAGTCCTGAGAGAGTGAGCAGGCAGCGTCTCGTCGGAGTTGAGCCAGGCATACACTGCTGAGGACAGTTCGTTCTCTTTAAAAAGAGGCTTAAAGATTTTAGGTGTAATAAGCCTCATTATATAAGACAAAAATGAGTCAGGTCCCTCGCAGGCCTGCCACCTCAGAGGACCCCTTGCTTCGCCCTCCTTCCTCACACATAGGTTTTCGGCAGACGAGTTGTTGGTTCTTTCCTGCTGCACCATAGTCTTCATGTTCTTCATTTTAGATGTCGCATTCATCATTTCATCATTGTAAATGTCGCGTATTCTGCGTAAGGAGTTTTTATGCATTTCTGAGCTGCTGGACATTTGGTTTGGTCCCAGATTTTGCTAGTATAAATAATTCTGTAACATGCATTTTTATGTGAATGTAGCTTTTTTCTTTTTCCTTTTTGGTTTTTTAAGAACAGAATCCTGTATGTTTCTGTTCTTTGGGGTTTGTAGCATCAAAAAGGATGAACACAGCTTATTAAAAGGTTGAGTCTAGATCAGGGGTGTCAAACTCATTTTCACTGGGAGCCACATCAACCTCACAGGTGCCTTCAAAGGGCTGAAATAATTTTAGGGCTGAATAAATGTAACTACTGCTTAACTGTTAAGGAGTTGAAATTACATTCAGTCCTTTGAAGGCAACTGTGAGGCTGATGTGGCCCCCGGTGACAGTGAGTTTGACACCCCTGGTCTAGATCATTGTAAATCATGTTTCACAATTTAGTTTTTATTTCTTTAAAAACTAAGTCAAAACAATAAAACAAAACCTTCCTGTACTGTTTTCCCAACTTACCATTTTGAAACATTTTAAATCCACAGAATAAGTGAACACGAACACTGATGTGCTCATTACTTAAATTTACCAATTGTTAACATTTGGCACATTTGTTTTCTCTCTTTTCCTTCCTCTCTATCTTTCTACCCTGCCCCCCACATCCCACACATGGGAGGGCCTGGAGTTCCTTCCCTGAGCCCTTCTGAAGACCCCTCAGCCGCATTTTATCCCCCTAAAGCCAGCAGTGGTCCAGCAAGCTTTCTGGCCATTAGCCTCTCTGACTTGAGGATTTTCTTTCTTTTTTTTAAATATTTTATTTTTTTTATTTTTAGAGAGAGGAGAAGGGAAGGAGAAAGAGAGGGAGAGAAACATCAATGTGTGGTTGCCCCTCACATGGCCCCCACTAGGGACCTGGCCCGCAACCCAGGCATGTGCCCTGACTGGGAATCGAATCACGACCCTTTAGTTCACAGCCTGCGCTCAGTCCATTGAGCTACACCAGCCAGGGCAGGATTTTCTTTATCTCTCTGGCCACGGTAGCTGCCTGTAGTCCACATTGTGGTTTCCTGCAAACTGTTTTTTTGCTTGGGTTTTAGCTCTTGGATTAGAAGCGCTGCTCCTGTTGCAGCTTAGCAACTGTTGATTCTGTTTCCCGTTTCAGTGGCGGGACCACTGGATGCAGTGTGTGTACTTCCTGCCACAAGAGGAGCCCGTGGTCCAGGGCTCAGCCCTCTGCCTGGTAGCCCACCACGACGACTACTGTGTGTGGTACAGCCTTCAAAGGACCAGGTACGCCTCGAGCCTCGTGCGGTCGGCACTGGGCCTCTGATACTGTGCGTATATGTAAAATGCCCATTTATAGAAATTTTTGTGGCCGTAATGGGGAATTATAGAGGCACGAGAGGGCACATTTATGTCTGAACAGCATAAGCGACAGTGTGTGACTGGATGTATCAGTGCCCGCTGCATGTACTGAGAAGAGGCTGTCCCGCTGTGGGGCCCCATCTGGAGCAGACATACCTGAGAGTCTCGAATTGAGGGCCTCGAGAGCCAGTGCCTAGACTCACGCCCTGGAGAAGACTGTGGGCATGTCCCCTGAGGCCCATTTCGCTTTCATCGGGACAGGTCCCCATGCCATGTTTTCATGGTCACCGGTGTCCAGCAGTTCACACTCACCACTCTGTCTTTTCATTTCCTGGCCCAGTCCTGAAAAGAATGGCACAGTTTACCCAGCGCGCCCCGTGTGCGACTGCCAGGCCCACCTGCTCTGGAACCGGCCTCGGTTTGGAGAAGTCAACGATCAGGACAGAACTGATCGATATGTGCAGGCCCTGAGGACGGTATGTGTCTAGTCGCTTGGGAGCTTGTGGGCAAGAAGGAGACTGTCCATGGGCCACAGCTCATCGCTCACTTAGGATGGGCTGCTTTTGTTTTCTGTGCTCCCTGGTCTGCCTCACTGACCTCAGCCCACTGGGTAGGCTTGCAGGAGAGCCTGGGAGCCTCTCACTGGACCCCCTGGGGACTTGTTCGCTGTTCCTGTGAGAACCTTCAGCTGCCTGCTTCCCTTAGCAGTTCCTGTGGGTGATCCCCCTAGATCCAGCCGCCCCATTCTTCCTTTCATCTGCTGCCTCCTTTCTAAACTTTTCTAAAATGTAAAAGGCAGGTGTATAACTTTCCTGCCTGAGAACCTTTTCTCCCCACTGCTGATAGCAGGGGCGTCTCAGCCTGGGGACCACACTCGGGGTTTAGAGGGGGGTCTCTTGGGCTGCTTGCAGTTGTATGCAGAGATAAGTGTATGTGCATGTGTTGGGGGCAGCGAGGATCCCAGGCGTCCCAAGTTTCTTTCAGATCTGTGTCCCGTAAAGGCATCCTTGCCTTGGGTGAGTCACTCAGCAGGGCCACAGCTGTCTGTGCTGTGACCAGACAGGGAAGAGGCCTGTCATCATGGACTGGGAGGTGGCCGTGGAAAGTGGGGCGGGCCTGCAGGTGGGCCTTCTAGGACAGCCTCAGAAGGGTCTCTCCTGATAGTGGGGTCCGAAAGGGCAGAGGGGAGTGAGGTGGGTATGCTCGAGGATGGGAACTGGCTGCTGCTGGGGCCTGGGAAAGACGCAGCCAGGCAGTGGGATCTGTCTGTCTGCCAACAAGAACCTCTTGACACACTGTGAGAAAACTCGTGCTGAAGTTGCTCTTCTCTGGCAGGTGCTGAAGCCAGACAGTGTCTGCCTGTGTGTCAGCGACGGCAGTCTGCTCTCCGTGCTGGCCCATTACCTTGGGGCAGAGCAGGTACTGGGCACGTGCCTTTCTGTCAGCTTCTTGAGCGGAGCTTTTGGGTTAGGGTGCCATGTGGTCTGGGGACACAGCTCTGTGACTAAAGCTCTTTGCGAATGCAGCTGCCGTATGTGTAGTGTGCTTGGTTCAGAGGCTGGGGGTTTGCTGCCTTCGTGTGCGGGCAGGAGTCAGGCTGCGGCAGTGCCCTGTACCGCAGCCCTCCGTCTGAGCCGCCGCCTGGCTCTAGGGTCAGTGCAGAGCGTGGGTCGAGGTGGTTAGGCGGTGCCTTCTGCCTTGGGATGATCGTGTTGCATTTCAGTCTTTACTTTCTCTGTTATGTGAATCTCCTACAACTGATAGCATGATATTCTCTCTAGGTATTTACAGTAGAAAACTCAGCAGCTTCTCATAGACTGATGAAAAAAGTAAGTGACGATTGTGTTTACTGAAATAACGAGGGAACCTGTGGTGCCTGCCTTTCTGAGTCTGGCACTTACTGCTTTGAAGTAGAGTCGGTACCGAGGGACCCAGAAGGACAGCAGTGAGAGCTCTCCTTGCTCCCGTCTGGAGAACTGGCCTGGGAGTCTTCTAGGGTTGTCACTGATTACAAACTGACATGTAGACTTCATTTTGTTCATTGGCTGAAGACGTATAAGCTTTTCTCCTCACTTCACGTGAAACTAAACTAAAAGAATTAAATTGTGGTAAACAACCGAGTGTGTGATTTGTCCCCAGGACACAGCGCCCAAGGAGTCATGCTCACGAGCCGGCCCGTCTGGTTGGCTCCGTGCTGGGATTTCTCCTCCTGGCCAACGAGCGCTCTTGCTTTCCTCTCTGAAGGACAGCCTGCCTCCACCAGAACTGCACGCCTGTTTAGGTCCTATTGATATGCTTGCGAGAGAAATTTATTTTCCTGTTACGTTTTGCTAGTGATCTCATCCCTTGGCGTATAGGATGCCCCTGGAGGGGAGAATTTCCACAAAGCAGATACAAGTAGTGCTCCAGAACTACTTAGCCAGAAAACTGCAGACAGATAAAGCAACTTGGAGATGTTTTTTTCTGGACAAAAAATAATACTTTCATTTTATCTTTAAGATCTTTAAGGCTAACCACTTGGAAGATAAAATTAATGTAATTGAGAAACGGCCTGAATTGTTAACATCTGCAGACTTGGAGGGTAAAAAGGTGAGTAACGAGAGTTTGCAGTGGGCGGCATAGCACTAGGTGGCCCCAGCTCCCCCTTTTCTTTCCGGCCCCGCAGAGGGCCCCTTGTCGAACTTGCCAGCCAGGAACTGGCCACAGGTGAGGAGGGTGTGGTGAGGGTTTGCAGAGGTGCCTGCTGAGCAGATACTTAAGCTCTGAACTCTGGCTAATCTCTGCTCCCCTTAAAGTGAGGGCCGACAGCTCTGCTGGGATTGGCAGCCGCAGGTCGTGCTGCCCTCCCTCCCTCCCTCTTCCCTTCACTGCGCTCCTGTTCACTCTGCCCTCCTGCTCACTTCCAGCTGCAGCTGGTCTGCAGTCCCCAGTGCATGCCCCCCACCTCTGGTTACTTCGAGGTCTCCCTGCACCTTCATCTCACCGGCCCCTTGACCTTTATGACCAGGGGCCCTCTCTCTCCTCAACACACTTCCTATGTTTTTAAAGAGACTGCTTTTTTTAGGTTTTCTTCTTATTTTTCTGGCTGTTCCTTCTCAGTTGTTCATGGGTCTCTGTTTCTTCACTTGACCCTTCCCTAGGGATGTCCTTGGAGCCCCTTCCCTGTCCGTCCTCTCCTCTCCCTCTGACTCTTCTCCACTGACGACATCCTTCTCCGAACGGGAGTCCCTGACCGGCAAAGCGGGCTCTGCAGATCTCGTGCGTCCCACTGCCAGCCGTCCCACTGCCAGCCGTCGTCTTTCCTCACAGGTCCCGCGGGCCCCTCGGCTGGAACCTGTCATCTTTCTTGCCAACTTTCTAACAGCTTTTTTGAGATGTAATTGACATACCATAAAATCAACCCATTTCAAGTGTATAATTTAATGATTTTTTTTAGTAAACATAGAGGTGTACATCCATCACACAACCTAGTTTTACAACAATTCCATCACCCAGCTTCTAGCTCCAGGCGATCACTGATCTGGTTTCTGTCATATAAGTGGAATAATACAATGTATGATCTTTTCTGTTGGGCTTCTTTCACTGGGCATGTCTTTGAGGTTCATCCATGTTGTAGAATGTATCAGTGTTTTGTCCCTTTCAAATTCTGATTGGTATTTCATTGCATGAACATGCCACAGTTCGTGTGTCCAGTTATTGCTGGGGACATTAGGACTGTTTCCAGGTTTGCCTGTTATACCTGAGGCTGCTGTGAACACCGGTGTCTGAGTCCTGGAGAGCACGAAGGCCTGTTCTCAGTCCATTAGGGAGCTGCCTAGGGTTGGAATTGCTGGGTCGTAAGGGGTTTTTGGTTAACTTTAAGAAGTTGCTAAACTTGTCCGAAGGGGCCAGGCCATTCTACATCCCCAGCAGCGTATGAGGGTTCCAGTTTCTCTGTATCTTTACAAACACTTGCTGTCCCCTGTTTTTATTATAGCCATTTGAGGGGTGTGTAATGTCGTCTCATAGTTTTGATTTGTTTTTGCCTAATGACTAATGATGATGAACACTTTTTCATGTGCTCATTAGCTCTTCTGTGTCTTATTTGGTGAAATATCTACTCAAGTCTTTTGCCCATTCCCTCCCCATCCTGACCTATGCCTTTAAAAAATTTTTTTTAAATATTTTATTTTATTTATTTTTAGACAGAGGGGAAGGGAGGAAGAGAGAGAGAGAAACATCAATGTGTGGCTGCTTCTTGTGTGCCCCCTACTGGGGACCTGGCCTACAACCCAGGTATGTGCCCTGGCTGGGAATCGAACCGGCAGCCCTTTGGTTCACAAGCCAACTCTCAATCCACTAAGCCATACTAGCCAGGGTGCTAGGCCCTTTCTTTTTTTTTTTAAAGAACAACTCTTTTGAAATATAAGTCACATGCCTTACATTTTATCCACTTAAAACATGCAATTCAGTGACTTCTTATATTCATAGAGTTGTGCAGCCTTCCCCCCAATCAATTTTAGAACCTTTTCATCACCCAGAAAGAGACCCCATGCCCACTGGCAGTCATTCCGCATTTGCCAGCAATCCTCCCAGCCCCGGGTCATCACTAATGTACTTTTTGTCCGTGTGAATTTGCCAGTCCTAGACATTTCGTGTAAGTGGAATCGTGCAATACATAGTCCCTTTGTGACTGGCTTATTTCAGGGTCATCCACGTTGTAGCATAAATCAGTACTTCATCTCTTTTCCCTGCTGAATAATAGTGCATTGTGTGGTAGGGGGAATACCACGTTTTGTTATCCGTTTAGCAGTTGATGGACATTTGGGTAGTTTCTACTTTTTGGCTGCTGTGAGTGATGCTGCTATAAACATTCATGTACAACTCGCTCTTTTATCCCCTCATTGATGAGGGTTAAAAGATATGTAAACTCTTTGAGCCACTGATGTGGTGTGCTGGCTAGAACCCAGGTCACAGGCACAATGACTAGAAATGCTGAGAGGGGTCTTTCTTACTTCATTCCCAATGCTGGGGGGTGGGGGGTACGGGGAGTACAGGGCCAACTCTCTGTCTTCAGCGTCTTCCTTCTGCGTCTCTGTCACCTCAGCCAGATACTCGACCTCACCTTGGACTGTCCCCCGACTGATGCCCACCTGCTTGGGTCTAGCCCTGAGGGCTCTGTTGCCTCAGCACCTGCCACGTCTTGGTCTCCTCCCGTTTGCACACTTTTCGTAGTACTCCTCCTGTTCACCTCCTGTCCCTACTCCACCTGCAGGTGGTGGCCTCATATACTCCATGATTGTTAGAGGGCTCTTTCTAAAACACATTCCTTCTCTGATTAAAGCATTTAGTGACCCCATCTTACCTCCATGGCAAAGCCCAGTCCCCTTAAGCTGTCATCAATTGCCTTCAGGTGACCTGGCTCCCTTCCATCTCCCTGGCCTCACCCTTCACCACCCGCCCTGCCTGGCTCCTGAGAGGGCCTCCCTCCCACTGCTTGTGCCTCTGTCCATTCTGCTGCTTGGAATCTTCTGTCCTTTGCTTTTTGGACTCCTACTCATGTGTCTGTTCATTTCGGCAACACGTGTTTACTGACCATCTGCTCTGGGCCTGGTGCTCTGCTGGGTGCTGGGGATACCTCGCTGCCAATGTGTGCACTTCTGTGGTGCTCCGAGCCTCTTGAGGGAGACAGTTGGATGAGCACTGAGAAGAAATGGTCAAGATTAGCTTTGAGTGGGATTTGCAAGGCCGTCCTGGGGGCCCTTCCTGATGCTCTTGCCTCCAGGGTCCTCCACGTGCCCCTTCCGTGCAGCTGTCAAACTTACCACCCTCCACAAGGACAGTTCCCAGCCTCACCTGCTCCCCTTTCCCGTGCACTGCTGAGGGCAGGGCTGGTGTCTGTGTCTCACCTGTGTATCCTTAGGTACAAGTGCAGACCTTACGTCCTTCTTTGTTGACTGAGTGAGTGAATGAGTGAATGAATGAATGGCCTGTTACTTCCATGAAGTGAAACTCGTAACCTGTCTTTCTCTTCAGATGGATCCTTCTGATGCCTCAGTTCTGCTTCTTGCTCTGATCTCCAGGTCTCGGTCCTCCTGGGTGAGCCATTTTTCACCACCAGCCTGTTGCCATGGCACAACCTGTACTTCTGGTATGTTCGGACTGCGGTGGACCAGCACCTGGGGCCGGGAGCCGTGGTGATGCCCCAGGCTGCCTCGCTGCATGCTGTGGTGGTGGAGTTCCAGGTAGGCCGCCCAGAGGTTTCTACAGAAGGGCTGGGATTCCTGGTTTGCTTGCAAAGACCTTAGGTGTCGATGGAGTTCCTCGGGCCTTCGTGATCTGGCCTCTGCTTTTCTCTTTCCGCACGCTGCAGGGTGGAGTAGAAGAGGCTCGTCGATTTTAAAGTGCAGTGGTTTGACGTCTGAAATGGAATTGGCTGTGTGTTGTCATTTCATATATGGCTTATCAGAATAATTAAAGTACATAAAATTAGAGTTCCAGGAAGCATGCTGCGCAGCTTGCTCTGCTCTCATTGAGGGCCGAGGCTCCACCTGTTAAAAGCATTTTGCGGTGAGAGAGTCACCTTCTTTGCAGGAGAGGAAATTGAAAGGCTTCGTTTTGATTTTCTCATCAAAGCAGAACCACAGACACAAAGGCATTTTGGGAAAGGTATTTTTTTATTAAAAGGATTTTCAAATGCTTTTAACCCAAAATGCAGAGTGATCCTCACTTGCTATTTCTTTGATAAGAATGGCTTTGTCCATTGGTAGCTTAGTGGCTGCATCACTTATTTTGGGGGTATTTCCTCTGTGTTACTTGTTTACCTGGTGAAATTTCCATGTGAATTCTGGTTTTCATGGCTGAACAGGGAAATGTGGAGAATGACACTCATTTCCAGGCAAAAATCCCGGAGACAGAGGACACACGTTGACCGGCCTCAGTGCCTCTGGCCGCTCCCGTCGTCCTCACGCTGTTGGTGGGCACGGGGCCTCGACAGCGGGTTTGTAGATTTTTTCCTGAAGAAAACGGTATTCGGGATGGACAGAGAGCAGGAAACCCCAGCCCAGTAGCTCTGGACAGTTGTCCCCTTGTGGGAGAGGACTTGGGGTCATGTGAGACTTGGCAGAGTCACAGAACTGTCCTGAATTTTTGGTGTCCTGAGTCTCTTTAACTGCGGGGGTCTCTTCTAGCCATGTGAGAACGGCAAGATGTGCCCGAGGTTCGGGGCTGGAGCAGCCCCAGCTTGGCTTCACTGACTCTTCTCGATCTTCGCCACGCTGCCATCCAGCCCCGGGTGGGCGTGGACGTCAGGGTGCCCTGGCGGGTGGGTGTCAACGAAGGCTCTGCCTTCCTCACAGGACCTGTGGCGGATCCGGAGCCCCTGTGGCGACTGCGAAGGCTTTGACGTGGGCATCATGGACGACATGATTCAGGTTGGTGGGGCCGCAGCGCCCGCCCCCCGTGCCCCTCCCACCCACTCTCTGTCACCACAGGCCTGTGGAGAGACGTGGGAGGGGCAGTGCGGGCAGCGCAGAGAGCTCTTCTGCTGGGGGCAGAGGGCAGTGGGGCTGTTCCACTCGGTGCTCTGTGAGCCTGAGCGTGAGCACCACTGTGTGTCCGAGTCTAGTCCAAGGCCGTTCTTGGCCCTGGGCGGTAAGCCCTGGGTCAGAATCTCAGGCTGGGGTCTGGCACCGTGCCACTGGAACTGCCCCTGCCAATGTCAGCAGCTCGTTCTCTTTTGGGACAGCCTTTCCAGAAGGCAGTTTGGTAACCTTCTGAGCCAGCCATTTTCATTTCGGGGACCCCAGTCCTGGGGAGGTTCTAGAGCTTGTGGACGGATGTGAGAGGACGGTGCTGCCGGGCTGTCTGTGTGTCTTTACAAACGCCTGAGTCAGCCACCAGGGTCTGCGTCCCCCAGGATCCAGGGCGTTCGTGAAAGTGCCACTGGTCTTGGATCTGCGAGGACTGAAGTGTAGAGTCATGACATGTCCACGTGTGCGGACGGGGCAAGCAACGTGACTCTCTGTGTATCAGGAAAATTCACACGCACACAGGGGAAGGGGTGGAATAATAGATACCAGAATGTTGTGTGATAAGGAAGTGGTTTTTTTCCTCCTTTTGCTTATCTTTCTGTTCACATTTTTCTACAGTGATTGCAGATTGCTCATGCAAACTTTTTTTTAAGAATAAATCCAACAGATATCTTTGGTTTGCGCCTTACTTGCCCCTTGACCGCCAACCACAGACTGTTCCATGCTTCTAGAAATCGCCTTTGGGCTGAGTCACCACACACTCTCCCTCAGGCTCCTTCTTGGCCTCTCCCATCCTTCCCATCCCCCAGGGTGTCGTGTGGTCTAGGTCTCCCTCAGGCCCCTGTCCTCACTGTCCCCTGTCCCCTCCCTCTCTGTTGCTGGCTAATGTGTACATCTGTCCTGAGCTCAGACCAAATAACTAAGAGCAGTGGACTCTCCATGGAGATGCCTTCAGGCGCTTTGACCTCGATGCTTCCAAAATCCACGTGTTCGTTCCCCGCCCCCAGCTTGGCTTCTTCCAGGGCTCCCATCCCAGGCCTGCCGCCTCGTCATTCCCAGGTGCTGGGCGTCCTCCTGGGCAAGTCCTTGCCTTCACTTGCAGTCAGTCATCAGTTCCTTAACCATCTGGCCATCAGTGGGCCTCAAATCCAGTTTTCTTTCCTTGCCGCTGCTGTTCTGGTCTCGGCCACTTTGTCTCCCGTCTGTGACCATGCGGCCTCCTGCCTCTCCCGCTCAGCCGCCCTCCACAGGGGGCTCAGATAAACCTGTGGATCCTGAGTGTAGCCTGCTGGTCCCCGGTGGGAAAACCCTGTGAGGTGCCCTGCCCTGCCCCCTGCAGAGTCACTGACCTCTGCTGCTGGACCCTCTCCCTGCTCAGCTTTGTCCTCTCTCCTTTTTGCCTCTAGGAGGCAGCCCAGAGGTCACCCCTGCAGGCAGCTTTCTTGCCCAGCCCCATCTCAAGGAGGCCAGCACTGCTCAGGCACCATGGTTGCTTGTCTCTGCATTCTTTCTAGACTGGGACCCTCCTGTGGGGGTGACTCGTCAGCTGTAGTGCTCAGTAAGAGTCACCGATGGGTGCATATCCAAGGACCAGGTATTGTCATCAGTGTGGACATTGGGTATGTCACCCAATGGGCAGGGCCATCCCATTTTAAAAAGGGAGAAAGCGAGGCTTAGAGAGAAGGAACAATTTGCCCAGGAGATGGCTCACAAGTGGGTGTAGGGAACAGAGAGGCCAGTGGCCTGTGAGGACCCACTGCCCCATGTAACTGGTATTACCCTGAGGGACCTGGACCTTGGAGGTGAGGGGCCACTGGCATAGACCCTGGAGACAAGGACAGGAGCCCCTTGTCCCTGGGCATCCTGGCTCTGTCTCTGCAGACCCTCGCATGTCTTTCCCTTTTCAGCGTGCCCTGGACTTTAGGGAGAGCAAGGAGGCTGAGCCCCACCCGCTGTGGGAGTACCCATGCCGTAGCCTCTCCGAGCCCCAGCACATCCTGACCTTTGATTTTCGGCAGCCAGTCCCTTCCCAGCCTCTCCATGCGGAGGGCTCCATCGAACTGAGGAGGTGAGTGTTGGCTTCTGGGTGGGAGTCTTGGAGGAAGGAAGTGAGGGGAGGGGAGGTGCCTGCTTTCTGTCTAGTAGTTACTGCCCTTGTGCTTAACCACTTAGTTTGGCCACTTTCATGTGGGTATGATGGCTTTCCTTGTCTCAGCCTTGCCCTCCTTGGTCTAAAGTGGCCCCGAGTGTGTAGAGGGTCCCCACAGTCTCTGGGGGTGTGTGGGCAGGGAATTAGAGCCTGAGTGGGCTTTGCTGTTCCCCCCCGCAATCTGAGGCTTCTTTTGAGCTAAGTAGCTTGTTGGATCACAGCTGCAGAGAAATGCAAGTTTGGTTGCTATGGTTACCCATTGGACCATTTTTCTCCTGGGAATTAAAGCAGGTTAGGAACTGGCAAGGGCGCTCATTGCAATGCACAGTCAGGCCCACCTAGCCCCAGCCCCTTTGTGGGGAGGAGCTGTGAGCCTGGAGCCCTCTGTGGGGCTCTGCTGACAAGGGGAGGCAGGCAGATGCCATCTGGGCCTCCCATCCAGGGTGTCAGGGAGGGGTCCTCCCGAGTTCAGTGCCAGGGCTTTGCTCTGAGCCTTCTGGACCCAGCCTTTCTTTGGCCTCAGATGGAGGAGACTGTCCTGTCGCTGACCTGTCGCATAGCCTGAGCACTTGGCCAGGCTATGAGGAGTGAGTGGGGGCTTTGATTTGTGGCTCTTTTCACTCAGCAGGTTACTGAGTGGCTTTTAGTCTGGTGGAGCGTTGGGAGCCTCCTGACAGGGCAGGGTGGAAGTGAGGAAAACCAGAGGTTTCTGCAAAGCAGAGGGGAATGTCCTCCTTGGTCATGTGGTCATGTCCACCCATCTGTCATGCTATTTCTGTTCTGCCCAACATTTCCCTCCCCCCAGGCCTGGGAGGAGCCACGGTGCTGTCCTGTGGATGGAATACCACCTGACCCCCAACAGCACAATCAGCACCGGCCTCCTGAAGCCTGCAGCGGACAAGGTAGTGCTGGGTGCGTGCGTCCCAGAGCTGGCTGACCCTGTGAGCAGGCCCCGTTGCCAGGGGAGGCTGCACCACCAACATGTTCTGGCTGTTCCTAGCGCATGTTCAGCCAGTTGGTGACGCCTCAGTCCCCCGGGTACCTGACTCTGAGCAGCAGCTCCCACTTTGAGCTACCTGCAGGGGAGGCTGGCCAGAAGAGGGCTTAGCTGCCAGCAGCCCTTACACCTTCTGCTGCTCCTCCCGCAGGGGGACTGTTGCTGGAACCCACACTGCAAACAGGCCGTGTACTTCTTCAGCACTGCGCTGGACCCCAGAGCACCCCCGGGCGGCCCCCAGTCAGTCAGCTACGCCGTGGAGTTCCACCCCCGCACTGGAGATGTCACCATGAATTTCACACTCTCAGATACCCTGGATGATGGGCGCTGACCCTCCCTTGTTAAGAAATAAAGTGGTCCAAGAGGCTCTGGGCCCTGAATGGTGTAGCTTTCTGGGAGGGAAGGAAGGTGAAAGTGCTCCTCCTTTCAGGGCCCAGCT
>PVKM010033793.1:0-15774 GCA_004027735.1 Carollia perspicillata
GCTGCTATGAACATTGGGGTGCATAGGTTCTTTTGGAATGGTGTTTCAGGGTTCTTGGGATATAATCCTAGCAGTGCAATTGCTGGGTCAAAAGGCAGTTCCATTTTTAGTTTTCTGAGAAAATTCCATACTGTTTTCCATAGTGGTTGTACCAGTCTGCAATCCCACCAGCAGTGAACTAGGGTCCCCTTTTCTCCACGACCTCTCCAACCCTTGTTGTTTGTTGCTTTGTTTATGATGGCCATTCTTACCAGTGTAAAGTGGTATCTCATTGTGGTTTTAATTTGCATTTCTCTGATGGCTAGCGATACCTGCATCTTCGGAATTGCCCTTTTATTTTTTTTCCCTTGTTTGGCAATATTTATTTATTTATTTTAATTTTATTTTAACTGTTATTCAAGTACAGTTTTCTGTCTTTTACTCCCATCCCAGTCCACCCCACCAGTGCTCCCCACCTCCCTCCCATTTCCACCCCCCTTAGTTTTTGTCTGTGTGTCCTTTACCTCTTTTGATATACAAAATCAGAACTGGCTTCAAGAATGACATGTAAGAAGTGAGGAATTTCAGTGAAATGGTTGGGGAAGTAGCCAGATTGCATGGGTTCGGGAGGTGGATTGCAGAGTGAGCAGTGGGACCAGTCACTGGAATGTGACACAGTAAACACTCCCAGGTCTTGCAATGCACACACACTGGCTCTGGCAGACACTGACCTGATCTACAGGTGCTTGGTTTTACTTTTCAGCCTGATGGAGGTCATTTTTTCTACCCATAGAAAAATTCATAGTGGGTAAAGATAATAGACTACAAGAAGATATTGATGAATTTATTAACATAATAAATACATTGACAAACTAACACATGAGCATCATCTGTCAATAACTGTGTACTGGGCAACATTGGGTAAAAAATATTCTTGTAGAGTCTTATGTCTTATGTCTTACATCTTTCACTAAAGACCAGCAGATCTACAATGAGAGGGATTTAGAGAAGATGCCAAGGCTATGTGCACATGAATGTCAGATGCTTAGGGGTTAATGAAGACCAATATCCACAAGGAACAGAAGACTTCTGTTATCTCCTTCACTACAAATCCCTATTAAAGAAGAAAGGTCTTTCTGGTGAGCAGGGGATAAAGTTAAGCAAAGTAAATAGTCTTGAGGATCCTCTAGTGAGTGTTAGCTCATCAGTTTCCTGGTCCATCTGACAGGACCTGGAGCCTTTCAGCCTCTTTTCCCAGGGAGTTCCCCAGAGTCCCTAAAACAATTCCTCCAAACTCCCAAGAGTAGCCCAATATAGTGCATTTCTTCTCCAGGGTCAGGACATAGAACACCTGCTTATTTTCATCAGCCTAAGTGGCACGTGTGTGTGCAGAGGACTCAAACTCCCATGACTGGGAGATACCTTGTTGGGTTATGACTTGCAGTCCTCACATTACCTGTTCACATGTGGGCTTACACTGACAGCACAAACCTCAAGGATGGCCAGCACACATGCCCTGTGCAGGAAGGGACCCAAAAGCCAAGAGAAGAGGAGGTCTTCATAGCTTTCAGGCAGTTCTTCCTAGAAGTGACTGTGTGTGGCGTCCACTCCACAAGTAGAACACATCTAATGTGACAAGACTCCCACTGGCCCAGTACCATTGGCTCCCGCTGGAAAGAGCTCAGGATGGAAAGAGAGTCCTGGACACTCAAAATCTTCTCCTGTTGAAGAACACCACTGTTACAGCACCTGGAAATCTCCTGGGCCCAGGACAAGTCAAATAAGCAGAGCCCCAGGCACTTTCTTTGCATACACCTGGGTGGTCACTGTGACACTCAGAGGGCTTGAAGCCACTTTTGGGTTGCTTTTTTGTAATTTACTCAGTCTTTATCTTGCCGCTGGATCTGTGAAACCTTCCAGAACTCAGGATTAGGTCGGGGTTTGTGGCTATAATTTGATGTGTAAGACTTTGTGTAGCTTTGGATAACCTTCCTCCTAAGTTGAGCTTCTTGGCTACAACACAGAAAAAAAAACATATAGTCATCCTTGGACAATGGAGTTATAACAAGAGTTATTGAACAAGAGGAAGGGAGCCATCTCCGATGCCCCTGGCCCTTCCCTGGTCGCGGGGTCCATGTCCGCTCACTGCTCATAGCAAGCAGTCAGGTCATGGATCAGGGACCAAGGGCTGTAGATAGGGGCCAGTGGGATAGGGTAGGAGAGGTACAGCTGTTCACACGCATCCCAGAAGTCTCAAGGAGTACATTTCAGGGGCTCTTCAGTGCACAAGTCAGGGGAGGAAGTGGTAACGTGCCTATTGAGTCTGTGAGACGAAGGACATGGGTGATGTAGGCACCATCACAGATCCTTGCAGCCTTGGGAAAAGCCCAAAATACATCTTTCCATTTTTGATACTTCTCATCAAAGTAAAATGTTATTGATGAATACATTTCTTAATGAGCTGGATGAGGCCTGCTTTTAATGTTATATATCCCTGGAGATCATCATGTACTGGTAAAAATTAGGCCCGTTTACTCACGTTGTTCTTCCTTACAGGTCTTGATTCAGAAGCACTTGTCACTTGACTGTGCACATGTGAAAAGGATGTGTGTGGTGCCAAGGTCACTGGAGTCTACTACTCCTTTGGAGAATGGGCCAAGACCAACAGTGGGATCTGCCACTCAAAATTATTTTAATGAATTATCAGCCACAGCACATTAGGTCCTTCTTTGATGTTATCCAAAGCCACAGACACCCCTCCCTGTGGAAATAAATTGTCTCCTGCAAAATATTGCTTACACTGAGCTCTTTGGAGTCTGGAGTTGCTCATGCAGAGTTAATGCCATGTAGCATCTGACAGGTGACATGAACATCATCCATCTTGGTAAAAGGGAACAAAGATGTTTATGCAGTGGAGGTGGCACATGAGAACCAGGGTCACCAGATGATACATAAATTGTATCTTAAAGTACATGTGGACATCATGATCCAGAAGTGATGATGTCTCCAGTGTTTCCATCCCTCACGTTCCTGTTCCCCAGTCAGACACAAAGAGCTGGAAGAGCCCTGGGGTTTTCACCACTGCTGAAGGACACCTGTCACCAGTGCATCCTACTGAGGACCACAGTGCAGGAATTCTGTGTGTCTTGGGATAAACAGCACCAACCCCTCCCAACATCCTCCTGTACTCTTAGTTCCAAAATGCAGTACTTAGGATTAGAAAATAACAGTAACAGGCTATGTAATCACAAAACAGGATATGAAGTGATTAAAATGTGATGATCTTATTTAACTAAGAGAAATTCCACTGGAACCAGAGCCAAATTTGGAAGCACAATCAGTTAGCACTTAAGATGAATCAGCATTGCTCCCTGGCAAAGTCGATTAGATTCAGTCTGATATTTGTCTTTGGGGATGAGATAGTTATTCTGTTTGACTTCGCACTTACATTTTTCCTTTTTGTTGCATAATTGGAACACTTGACTTTTACTGCCAGTTACTGTGCTGAGCATTGTTCCTGAATGAATTTATTTGTCCTTGTACAAATTGTTTGCTCTCAGCCTTCATGTACAAATGAGCAAACTGAGGCTGAGAGGGTAACACCTTGCAGAGGATCCCATGAGCAGAAAGTTCCAAAACTGAGCTTGAAACCAGGTAGGTCCTAAAATTGGGCTCTTCTTTACAACTTAGTAACTGAATATATCCTAAATTTGAAAGATCCAAACAGCACTGCAGAATTCAAAACAATGTACAAAACTCCCTGAGTAAGATTCTGATGTGGGCAGGATTGAAGCTCTATAGTAATTTTAGAATAGTTGACTTTACATTTTCTAATATTTCTTCAAGAACAAGCTGTGTGCCTTGGGGTTTTCAGATTCCTTGTCATATCTGTGAGGAAATTTTCATGACATTATCTTTCAGGCTTTGCCTGTTTGAACTGTGTGAAACTCAGTGTATTCTAGTTGCTGCTGGAGTTCCTGTTGCCAGTGCTGCCCTTATCTCCAATGTGTCACATGGTGAGACAGGTTTATGGGAAGAGAGGGTGGTTCACAGGCCACCCTGCATTCAGCTGCATCACGAACTTTCACCTGTTCTCACAGTTTTTCTCAGGAGGTCATTGTAGATTTCTCAGAGAGGGTATCCCCATCTACACACCATGGCCAATTCGTTGATTTGTTCTTGTCTGGTTTTTCCCCTTGTTTGAAGAAAATGACACCAAGAGGATGTTGGCCTTTGTTTTTTACTAGTCTTTAGTTCTAGGACAGTTTTAGGTTCACAGAAGATGGAGCAGAAAGTTAACAATGCTCCCATCTATCCTTATTTCCAGACAGGCACAGCCTTCCCCACAATCAACATTGCACTCCTGGGGGCTGGGGACAGGAGGAGGATGGGCCCTGTGGATGCTGCTGCTGGGACCCTGAGGATCCAGCAGTTGCCAACCTCCTAACTGACAAGAAAACTGTCAGGACAGTTTCCCACTTGATTTGATGGAACCCTCCCTTGACCGTGTTTGAAACGTTAGATGAGAATGGGAGGGTGGGAGCTGGGGAGAATCTTCCTCTTGGCACAGTGTTCTCTCAAGACCTAAACAACCGATGTCTTCCCAAATGCCCCACACCACTTACCTTTCTGCCTCAACTTCCCAACTATAACTCCTAGTCCAGCAAGCGTCCTTTTGCACTAAAGATGCACTCAAAGCAAACATTTCAGGACTACGTGCTGATCCTATTCTCCGTCCGGGCACTAGGCTGAAACACATGAGCAAAATCTGTCACAGCTCACAATTAAGGAGTTATATTCTAAGGGGGCTTCCATCAATCAACTGATTCTACATTTCTGAAACTCCAGTTAAGGAGCTGAAACCTGGGGGACACCTGACAGTCAACTGATTGTAGTTTTGTATATCTCCAGCCTTGGTTTTTGCCACAAAGAAAATGTGTATAGTGCCAGCAATGCCTGTTCTTAAGCAAGTCACCAGGGCTGTGGCCATGGAGGTTGGAATTCAGCCACAGTGAGAAAAAGAGGGCTGGAAGCCAGGTCTTGTGACCTGCTATATCCACATGGGCAGGATCTGTGAGGCTCACTGGGTACAAATAGCCCTGGGCTCCCCAGGCTGCTGAGTCCAGCTGCTAACTGCTCATTGTTTGCTAAAGCTGAACTCAGAGCAACATCAACCATGAGACTGTCCCTGTGTGTCCTGCTGGTCACTCTGGCCCTTTGCTGCTATGAGGGTGAGTATCACTCCTGATCAGACTACCACCAGCCCAGGTAAGTAACCTTCTCTGAAGTAGGTAACTTATTTGAGGAAGGGGCTTGAACAGATCAGAATCCAAAGGGGTCCAGCCACCTATGGACTAACCACCTGAACACCAAGGGCTTCTTCTGTATTAATCCTCAACACCCTGGAACTTTACAGAAAATCCTTTCAGGCCACTTTGAAGAGCTTCCCACCTGAATCCTCACTACTTGTCTAGGCTCTATATTCAGAAGCAGCAGGGTGAGATAAGATTCGGATGTGCATCACGGTTCCGCCACTCAGCAGCGCTGTGACTTGAACAAAATGCTCAACCTCCCAAGATTCCTCTCATCCTTGGTTTCCACAGCCACCAGCAAGAGCAGCTCTGACTACAGAGTGAGACAAAGGGTGTCAGGAGCCAGCTCTGGGTCTCATGAGCTGTTCTCCTTCCTAGAGTCTTTGGTGTCAGTTGAGTCCATGGCTCTCTAACTCTGTCTTTCAGACTCATAGAATGCTCCAGCTAGGAGGGTTTTAAGAGAGTTTTCTTTTTTTTTTTTAATTTTTTTTTCATTTTCACCAATAACTTTACTGATTTGAATTTTGAGTATGTCAGCTGTCTCCCACATGGTATAACTTTTTTTTAATTTTATTTTAATTGTTATTCAAGTTCAGTTTTCTGTCTTTTACTCCCATCCCAGTCCACCCCTCCAGGGCTCCCCACCTCCTTCCCATTTCCACCCCCCTTAGTTTTTGTCCATGTGTCCTTTATACTTGTTCCTGTAATCCCTTCCCTTTTTCCCCTGAAATTCCCTCCCCTCTAGTTTTCAGTTTAAGAAGAGCCAGTGTGGTCTGGCTCTCTCAGGAATCAGTCAGGAGTAGCAGCACTCAACACATCCACATGCCCTGCTCCTTTTCTGGGATTCTGCCCAGGATCAGAAGAACCAGCCCAACCTTAGGGCCACACTGGCTGTGTTTCTAGGTGACTTCTAGCCACTCATTCAAAAATACTTTGTTGTAGGATGACTCTGACCCACGTACTTTTGATTCTTTCTCTTTCATCTGACTTTCTGAACTCCTCCTCTTTTCCTATGTTTACTCTGATCTGACCTCTCCCCATCTCTGCATAGTTGCTGTCTGATCAGATCATATGGGAACCTGGGAGAGCATATTCCCAGCTACAGGTGGTTGTAAAGATGTGAGGGCAAAGTGGGAGGTGGGGATGGAGAATCCAGAGCAGGAAGAGTGGTTACTTCAGGTCTCAGCACAATCTCCAAGATGCTGAAAGCAGGCCCTGGTGACCATCTCCTACCATCTCAAAGGAATTCTGTATTCAGAGCAGACCAGAAGAGCTAGTCGTAATTCGTGTGTAAGCATCAGATTCCTTTCTAAGCGTCTTAGCTGTTTTCACCCAATGACATAATCCTACTGTTTAACTTACTCTCAGAAGATCATCTGCCAACACTCAATCATTATCCCTGCTCCTCTCCAGACTTGGTCCCTGTTCTCTGATCTCTGTGAAATCATCCTCTCCCACTCTGCTGGAAAGACTGAACACTAAGAGCTCCTCTCCCTCACCATCCAAGACCAAAAAACAACAAAAACAAGTGGCTCTAATGACAGGCCAAACCTTAATTTCTGAAATCTAGGGAATGTGAGTTTCAGCAAAGCAGAAGAGTCTTGGAAAGGCGTGCATGTACTTTACACAGGAGAACAGATAAGCTGGGTCTCGGTGAACATTTTTTTTCCAGAACTAGCCCTGCTGCTTGCTCTGTGATTTGAGCAAGCCATGACTTCTAGGATCTTCCATTGTTATTGGGACAATTATGGGATGGGACCATAAAACCTTCTGGTGTTCCTGTCTAAGGCCAGAGAGTCATAGGGGAAAAGTGACTTCCTTACATTAATTGTATTTCTTCTTCTGCTGTTCCAGGAAATGGAAAAGTCTGTCCAGCTTTTATGTCTGAATTTAGAAGCTTCTTTTTGGATACTGAAAAAATATATAATATCCATCTTCTGCTGTTTGATCCACCTAGAGAAGCTGCTGAGGCCGCGATAAAAGTGAAGCAATGCGTAGATCTTTTGCCCACACAGAGCAGAGAGAAAATGTTCAATCTTTTGGTAAATTGTTTCTCCTTCCTCTCGAGGGCTTCTGTTCTGCTGCATGGCCAAGAAGGAGGTCAGGGTGCTGCACTGTGGGCACAGGGCAGGGAGGCACTTGCCCCTCTTCTCACTTCTGACACAGTGGCCTGTGGCCCCAGGGTGGATGATGACATGACACCTGCTGAGCTAGACTAAGGCTGCACAGTACATGTAGCATGTTCCTCCTTCTCAGGTTACCCCTTTGGGCAGGTGTACCCACAGTGTCCTGAGGAGGACAACCAGGTCCCAGGTGGTGATGCTGAAGGACAGAGATAGCTGCCTCCCTGCCTGGAAGTTTTTAGAGGTTGTAGGGCCAGTTCCCTCACCCTGTGGCACCCTGGAGAGTTTCATGGAGAGTGGGGATACAGGAGAAGAGACAGCAAGAGGGAGAGTGATGGCCCAGGCTATAGGTCAGGATGGAGGGGAGGATGGCTGGGGAATCCACCAGCTCTCACAGAGTGAGCCCCTCCCTGTCCCTTTGCCCCACTGTCCCAGCCCTTACCAATCATGGCCAATGGGCAGAGAGCCTCCCTGTTACGTCCTCTTCAGCCTCTCTTGAAGCTGAAATACTTCTGTTATGTGTTTGCAAGGATAGTGGTGCAGGGGAGGTCCCCCCACAGAGCTCCCTCGTGCCCTGTGGATAAGAATAATTCTACCAAGACATAATCTGCTTGGGGAGGAAGGCTGACTAGTCTCTCAGTGGAGAAAAGTTTTTAAGCCTCTCTCCCAAAGGGCTTTTGTTGAGTTTAGCTTGCATAGGGGTGCATATCAAAAAAAGGAGGTGTGGTTTACAGATAACATTTCTGAGATCAGGGGACCTTTCGAATCAGGATCTGGTGAAAGTGTGATGCCTATCGGCTGTAAAACCTCGGAAAACAAACTTATTTTGTGCTTGGACCATTAACATTTAAACAGGACATTCTTAGCAAAGCAGTTCTCACAGGACTTCTTGCATTCTTTCTGAGAACTGATGGTTCCCCTCCAGGAACCACCAATTCTGGCACAGAGCTGTGCCCCCCACTGGCATTGTTTCAGGCTGGAATCAGGTGGGGGAAACAAGGCAGCCAAGAGGTTAGGAGACTTTTTTACAGATAGAATGAGGACTGAGGCTATGATAAACCTGAATGGTGAGGGGTTTTGTCCCTTCTCCATAATCTCCCAGTCCTTCCCTGATGTCCCCTTCATGAATATGCCTGTTTTAGGATGTTTCTTTCTTGAGGAATCTTACCCATCATTGGCTATCAAAACTTGGACTCTGAGGAAGGAAATCCTGGGCTGCTCAGCCCAACCCTTGACCCTCTCCTGGCTCCATTGGTAGCCTGAGTCCCAGACCTGGCTCACACAGGGTTTATCTGTCAGGCTATGGACATGTTCTTCCCTGTCTTGCACAGTTTGTCATGGCTGCACTGGGACTATTGAATTCCCCACCCACTCAGCTCTCCTGACTGGTGGCACCGTGTGCCTTTGCTGGGTGGGATGTACCTCACATGTTAGTGTGAATAGAAGTCCCTGTGAAGGTATTATCCCCAGGGGCAGCATGACTGACACCCCCCGTCTCTCTCTATTTCAGAAAAAGGTGTCATCCCAATGTAACAACTAGACTTTAAAAGTCTTACACACCAATGCCTCATCATTTAAGGATGGCCTGATAATCCCCAGAAAATGTGAAGGTTTCAATGTCTTGCTTCAATAAAGTATTTGCCCTGCGTTTCTCTACCTGTCTTGTTTTTGTCCAACAGTCTGTCCCTGGAGTAGGGGTGGCTCTTGTCATGCATGAAGTGGCCATTGGGTGGTGTTCATAGTACATTTCAGTGACACAGCATCCAGTGACCATGGTGGCCTGACAGAAAGATTCCAGAGAGACTGCTGACTGATGAGCCATCCCACATCCATGCACAGACCCTCAGTCATGGGGCCGGGAGAGAAAAGGGGGATGAGGGATCAAAAGCTTCCTAAGGGTCCTGCCCCTGGGCTTTGCTGAAGGAAATGCTGCCTCCCTGACCAGTCACATGGTTCCCAACCAGCAGTCCCACTGCTCTTTCATCCCCATCAGAAGCACAAACAGCTTGCCTGGTCCTCACTTCTCACTGGGTTTCCATGCTGGGAGGGTGCAGGGTAATTTGTTTTCTGTCCACTTCTCACTTTGTAGTGAATCTCAGGACTTAGCCTTCATGGAACTCTTTGCTCTCTGGACACTCACATTGTTCACCACCCTTGGTGACTTTTCATCCCCCCAATCCCCTCTAAAGGCCCAGAAACATGCACCCCGATGCTATCTGGGCAACCACATGCACACAGTCCACACTTACTGCAGGGGGAACAGTCCAATGCACAGTGTCTAGGCCCAGCCTACCCCTCCCCAAGAAGCCCCACCCAGGCTGATGGGCCCACCCTCCAATGAGGCAAAAGAAATGTAAGGCAATCTGTTAGGTTACAAACTTTCCACCTTCTCAGTTCATCAGCCATCTGAATAAAACTCCCATAAAGATTTAATCCCTGCCTTTGTTATTCATTCTGGTAGGTGATAGGTAGCATGAATTCCAGCTTTTGGGGGTTCTGCTATTTAAAAGACAGGAATATGAAAGAAAAGAAAAACATGTCTACCTAAAAAATTCAGAAATCAGACAGATCTCCTCACAATCACGATGGGAAGAAAGTCACCAAATGAATACACTAAGAAAATTTCCTCACAGTGAAAAATATGAAATGGAATAGCTCACTCACTTTCCAAAAGTCACATTTTTGTGACTTTTTGGAACATCACCTCAAACAAAAGTGATAGAAGCAAAAGAAGAAGAAGTCTTCCTTCTTTTTTCAAGAAGAAATGTCACTGAACAGTATTAGGGATTCTGCTGCATGCTGCCACCCTCTAAGTAAAAATCCGAAGGCAGAGGTTTGGTGAAAACAGAAAGAAATCATTTCTTCAAAAGCTGCACAGTTTTGAAAGAATGGCAAGCATCCACCTCAGAGCCTATTCCCTCTAGAACACCCAGAAAAAACCTAACACCCTCTGCCAGATGACACAAGGTGCACCCCGAGTGCCTTCTCTCTTTTGAAACTACCATCCTTTGAGAAACTGCAGGTGGCCACTGCATAATCATCCAGGCCACTTGGCTCCTTTGCTGTTCACTGTTGGGGCTCGGGCTTCTCCTAGAGTCTGGTGGTAGCCAGCGTCATGCATGCAGCACCCTGCCCTGTCTTCCACTGGCTGCCCTGCAGCCCAGCACCTGTGCCCCATCCCTGCGGCTGTCAGCTCACTGGTGCATTGCTGCAACCAGCAGAGTAGGACAGTGAAGCACCAGTCACCAGCTCCTCTGCCCCTTCTTGCACTGGGGATGGGGGCGGGCTAGTCCTGTTCCCTGGCCACATGGCTTGCAGTGCCCACTGGTCTGCAGGCACTCTGGACTCACAACACAGCAAGCAAGGGGGAGAAACCCAACCTGTTTCTCCCTACCCTCTGTTTTTCATCTCAGGGACAAAACTTTTGTGCATCCCAGAAGAGTTCTGCCTCCACAACCAATCCCATCCTTTTCCCAAGCAAGTCTGGCAGGTCATCACCTGCCCCTGCCACCATTTTTTAGAAAGGAGTAGGTGGGCTTTTCCCTCTTTCAATCACCATGGCCAGCCTGTGTAGACTCCAGGCAGGGCCTTCTTCTCTCTGAGTCTCAGCCTGTGGGGAGGGAAAACTGTCACATGCCACACTAGCAACTTCACCTTTTCAACCTATGATGTTTCCTACAACCAATCCCTCACTCAGCTCCTCCTTACCCCCATCTAGCCAGGTCTCTTCCAGATCCATCTCTATCAGAAACAATAAGTCACATGCAAAGCTTGACAATAAAAATTGAATCAACACAAGACTGAAAAACACAAAGCAATACTGAAAATTCAGAGGCTCTGACTTATACTTGTATACAATTGGAATTCTTAGACAGTCAGCTAGCCTTTAAGCATGAAGATAAATATGTTTCAGAACTGCAAATCTTCAAAAGTTTTATCTCCAATGATCTTCTTCTCAGAGGCAGGGAAGAATATGCTGTACAAAAAGGCCTAGATGAAGAACAACAAGGCATGCAATCCAGTCAACACAGGACAGAACATGGGTGTTTATGTTGCATCCACAAAGAGGAGTAAAAACATTCCCACACTCAACACCAGGAGACACAGGGAAAGAAGCTGCAGGTGAGGCAGGCGCAGCACATGTGGACCAGACTGGAGAGGTATGTAGTGCTTCTCATTGGAAGTTCTTTCTCAGTATTTCCTTTTGGGGACAATGTTCCTATATCATTATCTTCAAAATAAAAATGTTGAAAGTGACAGAAAGTTTAAGAGAGAAATGGCAAGGACAGACAGGATTGAAATTCATGGAGATAAAATTTGGCAAAACACCAGTTAAGATGATGCACATCATCTCAGGTCAACCTGGAATCTACGCTGCACAACACATGCTGTATTTTGTTAAAAGGACATCAGAGAAGAAGACTCTTGTTGTTGCTGTTCTTGTTGTTGTTCTTGTTGTTCTTGCTGTTGTTGCTGTTTTTGCTGTTATTGTTGTTGTTGTTGTTGTTGTTGTTGTTCTTCTTCTTCTTCTTCTTCTTCTTCTTCTTCTTCTTCTTCTTCTTCTTCTTCTTCTTCTTCTTCTTCTTCGTGTTCTTCTTCTTTGTGTTCTTCTTCTTCTTCCCCTGAATTCCTGGAGTATTATAATGATAAGGAATATGGAAGGAAAGAATACCATTTAACTCACTAAGTAACTTATGTATTTGTCTGTGTTGTGTATCGATGCAATGCCCTGCATCAAGTAAGTGCTCTACAATGGTTTGCCATGTGTGTTTTACTAAATCTGGAAGTAAGTAGAATAAGTAGATGCTACATTTTGAGAAGATTAACAGGCCACCAGAGGTACAATATGTTCCAAATCAATGTGTAAATGATGCCTCAATAAAACTCTTCAAGAAAGGGTCAGGAAAATACCAAGTAAGAATCGATCAAAATATAGGACTTATTTTAAACTCTGGTGGTTTTCCTCCTAATGAAACAAGATTATCTCTACATTAATAGAGAATGTAGAGTAGCAGCGAGTTTCAGGGGTCTCTAGTTGTTCAAGCAGTCCTCCACAGAGAATCAGAACAACTTCCTCAATGTTACAAATTAATCGCTGGCAGCTGGCATCGAGGCAGCCCCTGCACTGTGCCCAGCCCCCATGCAAGGACTTAACTGATGTAACTCACTCCAGCCTCACAACAACCCCAGAATGATTCCCAACATCTGAAGAGCCCCCATTAGAGACAGCTCCACAGCAGCCTGGGCCTGAGGTCTGTAAGGCGCCTAGTGAGAGGAGGCCAGGGAATTGTGATCAGTAAACATCTTGCTGCCATAAAGACGTGTCCAAGACCAGGGCCTTTCCTGAAATTTCTGGTCTGGGAAAGTACTACCCCACCCAACTTCTAGATATTGGCTAAATCAAAGGTTACAGAGTTTTCTGTCCAAAGATCATCTTGGAGGCTAATGTCAGCCTTGGAGGTAAGGGGCAGAACCACCTTTACAGAATGAGTGGAAAAGAAAAGCATGAAGTATGTTGTGCCCACAGACTGTGGGGCTGATTTCTAGGACTAATTCACAAAAAAACAAAAGTCAGGTATCATCTCATCTTCAGAACTCCTTCATAAGCTTGGTGCTGATGCATGAATCACTGAGGAAAAATACTTTTCACTGCATGTTAGTACCTTTATTCAACCTGCCAAGACCTCAGATAACCAAAATATTAGTGTGAGTATACCTCAGGTCTTCATTGAGCCTGAGGACAGACCCAATATGGTTCTCACTTACCACACATGTACCTGTCCCCCATGACCCAAGCTATCCAGGGTAAAATCCCAATAGTTCTCCTTCTCAGCATGGTTTGTCATAGCAGGTGATCAGTGAATGTTCCAACATTGGAACAAAAGGCTACCTCACTCCTCCAGTTTCTCAATTCAATTTGGAAACCTGAATCAAAGTAACTTTGGGAGGAGAAAACAGCAGGCGACCAATATGATCATTCACATCTTTTGGGTTCTTCTATTGCTGCATCAGAACACTTGCTTTTAAATGTGTGTGTTGTGAGTGGAGTTATCATCCTTTGACACACCAGGAATGGTCACCTTGGGCTATGCAGAAGACACTGAAATGAAGAAACACATACTTTATGTACTGGATGTGGAATTGCTTTTGCTTAGGACAAAACCTGGGCAGGGTCCAGTGTCCCAGCAGACAACAAGGCAGGTCCAGACCACTGGGCACCTGGAAGAACCCTTACAATGAGTCAAGCTCCATTTTGTTATGAAAGTCTGCCCCTTGACTTTAGAATGAAGATCACCAACAATAGCCAAAGGAAAGAAAGTACACATGTAAGAATGTAACTTTCTTTACATTTCTAGCTTCTTCCCAAATCAATATTGTTCTTGACAACTTTGGATCAGCTGAATGATGGAAAGACATGAGTCTCCAACAATCACAAAAGAGAACAATGCACCCATAGGTGATTAACCATTGACGCATTTCTCAGGTGCTCTCACCCATTTCTTTTCTCTATACTGTCAGCCGACTTTGTTTCTCTTGTTCCTCTGTATCATCCCTGCTTAGGCTGATGTGGTGTTTCTGTCCCAGGAGGCTGTCCTTTCCTTCACTAAAACCAAGAGGGACACATTGCCTGCTTTCCTCAGCTGGCTAAGTGCCACCTGCACTCACCTGTGTACTTGCTGCTCCCTCTGCCTAAATAACTCATCCCAACAGGCCCCTGGGTTACAGCATTCACTCAGACAAGCTGAAAAGTCCCAGTCCAATAGCCTGTCTGGACCTCCTACAGGGTGCTGCCCTTGTGGTTGTTTTGTTGTTCTTGACACAATCACTTTCCCTTTCTCTCCCATCCAATTGCAGTCTTGTTTGTTACTTCCAGTTAGAGGGAAGCTGCACAAGTGCAAGGTCCTGCTTGACTTGCTCCTAATGGAATCTGTGACATGCAGCATGGGGCCCATCCTAGGAGATTCATGGTTTTTAGGAGCATGGATGGATCCATGAATGGATGGATGGATGGAAGGATGCATGGGTGAATGGAAGAATGAAACCTCTTATTTAGTGCTAACTACTTTGTTTTTATCCCTGTGATAGGCTCTTGATATAAATGTCACTCAACCTTACAATGCCAGGCATGGGATCATAAGTGCCCACTTCAGAAATGAGGAAAAGGAACCTCAGGACAACCAGCACTGTAACTTACCCAAGAACACATCATGATTAGAGGTCGCATCTGAGGTTCAAATCTATACCTGAGGAAGCCCAGGTTATAACCCTCTCACAGTACATTGATCCCATCCCCCGCCCACTAAGGGCAATCTGTAATCATACTTCTCACAGTGGAACAAAACCTTTGAATCAGTGGAACAAAAACCTTAACAAACTAACAAAAACTAAACTTAATTCTGAATTCATGCCTTATATATATTTTTTAATGGTATATTTGGGTTTTTTCTTTTTTTTATTTTAATGGTTATTCAAGTACAGTTTTCTGTCGTTTACTCCCGTCCCAGTCCACCCCCCCAGTGCTCCCCACCTCCCTCCCATGTCCACCCCCCTTAGCTTTTGTCCATGTGTCCTTTAAACTTGTTCCTATAATCCCCTTCCTTTTTCCCTGAAATTCCCTCCCCTCTCCCCTCTGGATACTGTCATCCCATTTTCTATTTCAATGTCTTTGGTTATATTTTGCGTGCTTGTTTGTTTAGTTGCTTAGGTTCCTGTTAAAGGTGAGATCATATAGTATTTGTCTTTTACTGCCTGGCTTATTTCACTTAGCATAATGCTTTCCAGTTCCATCCATGCTGTTGCATAGGGTAGGACCTCCTTCTTTCTTTCTGCCACATAGAATTCCATTGTGTTTATGTACCATAGTTTTTGGATCCATTCATTTACTCATGGGCACCTAGGTTGCTTCCAACACTTGGCTATTGTAAATTGTGCTGTTATGAACATCAGGGTGCATAGGTTCTTTTGGAATGGTGTTTCAGGGTTCTTGGGATATAATCCTAGCAGTGCAATTGCTGGATCAAAAGGCAGTTCCATTTTTAGTTTTCTGAGAAAATTCCATACTGTTCTCCATAGTAGTTGTACCAACCTGCAATCCCACCAACAGTGAACTAGGGTCCCCTTTTCTCCACAACCTCTCCAACACTCGTTGTTTGTTGCTTTATTTATGATGGCCATTCTTACCGGTGTCAAGTGGTATCTCATTGTGGTTTTAATTTGCATTTCTCTGATGGCTAGTGATATTGAGCATCTTTTCATGTGTCTCTGAATCCTCTGTATGTCCTCCTTGGAGAAATGCCTGTCCAAGTCCTTTGCCCATTTTTTAATTGGGTTGCTTGTCTTCTTGGAGTGGAGTCGTGTAA
>PVKM010033794.1:0-15822 GCA_004027735.1 Carollia perspicillata
GACCATCTGATGGGCACTCCTTTGTAGTTAAATGTCTCCTTTTCTCTTGCTGCCTTTAAGATGGTATCCTTATCTTTAATCTTGGGTAATGTAATTATGATGTGCCTTGGTGTGTTTCTCCTTGGGTCCAACCTCTTTGGGACTCTCTGAGCTTCCTGGACTTCCTGGAAGTCTATTTCCTTTGCCAGATTGGCAAAGTTCTTCTTCATGATTCATTCAAATAAGTTTTCAATTTCTTGCTCTTCTTCTTCTCCTTCTGGTACCCCTACGATTTGGATGTTGGCAGGTTTCAAGATGTCCTGGAGGTTCCTAAGCCTCTCCTCAATTTTTTGAATTCTGTTTCTTTATTCTGTTCTGGCCAAATGTTTATTTCTTCCTTCTGGTCCACACCATTGATCTGAGTCCCAGTTTCCTTCCCTTCACTGTTGGTTCCCTGTCCATTTTCCCTTATTTCAATTAGCATAACCTTCATTTTTTCATCTAACTTGCAACCCTATACAACCAATTCTGTGAGCATCCTGACTGCCAATGTTTTGAACTGTGCACCTGATAGGTTGGCTATCTCTTCATTGCTTAGTTGTATTTTTTCTGGAGCTTTGATCTGATCTTTCATTTGGGCCATTTTTTTTTTGTCTCAGCATGCCTGTTACATAGTAAAAGGCAGAGCCTTAGGTGCTTACCAGGGCAGGGTAACCCACATCGCTGAGTTGTGACACTGTATGTCAGGGAGTGGTCTGAGAAGTAACAATGGCACTTGCTCCTTCCTCTGATGGTTTTCAGTCACTTCCACCAGGACCCACAATCAAATTGGGCTCTTCTGATGCTGATACCCAGGTAGGTGGGTTTTGTGTACATTCTAGGACTCTGTGGGTCTCTCCAATGAACTCTCCTGTGAGGGTGGGAGTTTTTCCTGCTGCCACCGCAACCCCCACAGGTTTTTTTTCAATCAGAGGTTATGAGGCTTTTTTCCGCTGTGCTGGAGCCCTGGGTTGTGCAGTCTGTCTTGCTCCCTGGTTGTTCCTCCCAGTTTATCTGCACGTGAATGTGGGACCACTGGGGCTGCAACCCACTGCCTCACTGGGTCTGCAAGCCACCACCTTGCCACGAGTCCTCTCCACCCAGCTGCCTGTCTCTGCCCCTCCTACTGGTCTGAATAAATTTTTCTTCTTTAGCTCCTTGGTTGTTGGACCTCCATAAAGTTCAATTTTTCTGTCAGTTCTGGTTGTTTTTTGCTTTTAAATTTGTTGTTGTCCTTCTTTTGGTTGTGTGAGGAGGCACAGTATGTCTGCCTATGCCTCCATCTTGGCCAGAATACACCAACTCTTATTAGTTCTACAAAACATATCTGGAATCCATCTATCTCATTTTACTGCAATACTCTTCTCCACCTCTTTGTATGTTAGCTTATCTTCACACTTCACTTTCATCTCAAATGATATCTAAGAGAGGTTTTTCTCTGACCATGCAATGTAAGTTGTTTTTTTTTAGTGACTGTTCCAAAATTTTATTTTTATTATAGCACTTATCACAATGTATAATTTTATATTAAAACTTTGTTTACTTGCTTAATTTATTTCTTCCCCAGTGAAGCACACAAGGGCAGGTTTTATACTCATAGTGCTGACCACAGTGGTCAGCAAAGGGTTTACCGATGGAATGAATGAATAAGTTTCAAGGAGTTTTATTTCATCAGTTAAATTTGTTGAATAGGTAGGTAAAAACAATGCTAAGTGAACTAGAATTGGTGAGGAAGCAACATGGAAGAGTTCAGAGGAGTGTAGATAAAGATTCAGGAGCTCTCCTGTGTAGTCCTGAATCTGTTGCTAATAAGCTTTGTGACTTACATAGGTTCTACTTTCTACATCTGGAGAATGATTTCAAAGGTGCCTTCAAATTCTGATATTTATAGTGTGCTCCTATATTTATAGGGTTCTCTTCGCCATCACAAGAAGGATTCAGTTTTCACCCTCTTATATTCAAAATCTGCACTTAAGAGTAAGAATCTCCTACCCAGGATGCCCAGTGAAGTCTTATTATTCTTATGGGCTCCCCTTAGGAAGGACTTATCTGATGTAAGAAGCTCCTAAGATTGGCAAAGTAGATATCCTTAGAATTTTGTGGCAGCCAGTCTGTGACCTTGAGATGGGGTATCCTTTCCAAAAATCAAGATGTATAATATCAAGCCTGGGTCCGAGGACCTCTGCATGTTATTTCTAACTACAACTTTTTAGTGACTGTGAGGAACAAATGTCTCCCTGGATAATTCAAGGATCCTGAGGAATGGGAGTTACATGTGTTAAGTGGGAATGGAGGGTTTGCCTGGAATTTTGGTTATCTTTTTGGCTGGCTTTCTCAGTGTATACTTAAAGAGTTTTGGAAAAATTTTTTGACAGAACTATTCTTTGAAAGAATTTAGAACCATTTTCCTTTGTATAGTGTGTAATTTGCAGAAAGGAGAGACATCTCCTTTCTGACATTCTTGACAGAACATCATCTAGTATGATACCTTTTAGGAAAAAAAGTTGAAATACACTATTATAATTTCTGGATATATCTCTAAAGGTTATATCAGAGTAAGATTTTAGAAATACTTAGAAGTTCTTGCATTGTCAATACTGCTCTCTCATTAAAAATGTAGATATAATTTCTCTATAATTCTTGTTTAAATTTAATAAAATGTTTGAAGACAAGCCAAATTGGTGGTAGATAATTTTATACAGCTCTTTGGTAGTATTATTTAACTAGACATTTTATGGTGATTTTATGATGCTAAAGAAGGGATTGTTACATTAGATATAAAACCAGGTCCCAAATATTTAGTTGCACTTCTTTGCTAGGTCTTTCATTATTCCACATCTATCAGTATTTTCTCTGGTCTAGTATATTCTTAGATTACCAACATTAGCGTAAATGCTACTTATAACATTAATTAGAGACACGTGAAAAGCAAGCTGCTTTTTAAATCTCTTTTAGTCTCCAGATTATGTTTTGTTATCAGAGACTTAATTCTGTTGCTTTCACTTTGTGAAAAAAAGAGATTGAGGCAAAGAGAAGGGATATGAATTAGTTCATATCCCAGAGAATGTCAATAATCGAGTGGGGGACAAGAAATTAGAGCCACCTTGGTGGCTGAGTTGCTCTTACCAGACTTTAGATGTTTTATACTCATGCAGTGAAGAATGAATTGTTTCACCCTGTAAGATTATTGATTTAGGTTTGTGGTCAGGAACAGGAGGTGGAGGGGGCAATGGTATGTTGCTTCAAACAGTCATGATTAACCTTGGAGATATAGAGGTCCAGAGCGAATGGTTAAATAAGAAGTAAAGGAAAGTGAAATAAGGCTTGAGGGGTACATGAGAATTCTTAATAATAGGTTTGGGATTTCTGGGTTACAGTGAAAGAAGCTTTCAGTGCATGACCCCACTAAAATGCACATACTCCCTTCCTAACCTTCCAGGATGCTCATTTCTTCTTTTTATTCATTTCAGTATGGTTTTGCCACCTCAGCTAGTCAATACATACCCAATGGAATCTATGCTTGTTATCATGTAGATAAAAAATACATGTTGTAGTACAAACAAAATAAAAGTTCCCGAGCAGGCCCAAGACTAAAGTAACTTTATTGGATGCTTTGGAGATAACACAGCCAGATTAAACAACTCGGTTGATTTAGAAGACACTACTTCAAATACATTAGGAGGGCTATTATAAAAACACAAAAGAAAAGGGGTGGGATCAGGGGTTGGAGGTGATGGTGGCTGGGGTGGTGGGGGGAATGAATGGGGGAGAAATAGAGACAACTGTACTTGAACAACAATAAAACAAAACAAAACAAAACAAACCCCCAAACCCTAAAAGAACAAGTGTTGGCGAGGATGTGGAGAAAGTAAAACTTTTGTGCACTGCTGGTGGGAATGTAAAATGGTGCAGATGCCATGGAAAACAGTATGGAAGTTCCTCCAAAAACTGAAAATGGAATTCCCATATGATGTAGCAATTCTGCTTCTGGATATATACACAAAGAATGAAAGCAGAACATTTGACCAATGAGGTAAAAAATCTGTATATTAAAAACTGTAAGACATTGATGAATGAACTTAAAGAAGACACAAGTAAATGAAAAAATATTCTGTGCTCATTGATTAGAAGAATTAATATTGTCAAATTATTGTTAAAATACTACTCAAAATGATCTATATTTTCAGTACAACTCCTATGCAAATTTCAAAGTCATTATTTAAAAGAAATAGGAAAAATCCTAAATTTGTGAGGAATCACAAAACATCAGGAGTAGCCAGAGCTATCTTGAGAGTAGAGCAAAGCTGGAGGCATCACACTTTTGAATTGGAAGCCATATTACAAAACTATAGTAATCAAAACAGTTTGGTATTGTCATAAAAACAGATGCAGATCAATGGAACAGAATAGAATAGAATGGAAGACTCAGAAATAAAAAGTGATAATGTGTATATAAAATGGTAATGGTAAGAAACTCATGCATATATAGTCAACTAATTTAAGACAAGGGAGTCTAGAATATACAATGGGGAAAAGACAATCTTCAATAAATGGTATTAGGAAAACTGGAGAGACACATGCAAAAGAGTGAATTGGATATATCACATCTTATGAGATACAAAAATCAATTTAAAATGGATTAAAAATTTTACTGTAAAACTTGAAATTGTGTACATTTTCTTGAAGGAAACATAGTGGGTAGACGTTGTGAGTTCCTGCTATAGTTGTAGTGTTCCTTAGCTGCTGGTTGGCTGTGGTCTAGTTGCATAGGGGTTCATGGGGCCTGACACCAAGTTCCAACCTGTCTTCCTGCAATGTTGGTGGCTTTTATGCCAGACTGGCTGAGAGGCAAGGTGCAAGTCAATCAGGAGACCATCCAGTGGCTCATGGAGAAGAACGACCAGCTGATCTGCTGTATCAAGGAGTATTAGAACAAATGCCAGGTGAATGAGAGCATCTAGTACCAGAATGTATTACATAGAAATATCATTTATTTGGCTACCTTTGTAGATGCGAATGCAGCCCATCCTTCAAAAGTAATAGAATAGGGCTTCCAGCCAAGATGGAGGCTTAGGTAGATACATTTTGCTTCCTTGCACAACCAAAACAATGACAACAATAAATTTAAAAACAAAAAACAACTAGAACTGCCAGAAAATTGATAGTATGGGAGTCTGACAACCAAGAGTAAAAGAAGAAACATTCATCCAGACTAGTAGGAGGGGCGGAGACAGGCAGCCAGGGTAGAGAAGACTCATGGCAAGTCAGCACCTGGAGGACTAGACAAGGCAGCAACTGGCAGAGTGAACGGTCTCACATTTGCATGCTGATAAACTGGGAGAAAAAACTAGGGAGCGAGACAGACCCTGCAACCCAGGATTCCAATGCAGGGAATTTAAACCTCAAAACCTTTGATTAAAAAAACCTCTGCGAGTTAATGCAGTGGGAGAAATTCTGAGCCTCATGGGATAGTTTGTTAGAGAGACCCGAAAGGTCCAAGAATGTACACAAAACCATCCACGTGGAAGCTTTTGAGATTCTCTCACCAGAAGGGGCTCAGTTTGCTTGTGGGTAGCGGCAGAAGTGACTGAAGGATGGCTAAGAGCTGAGCGAGTGGCATTGTTCCCTCTCAGACCCCTACCCCACACACAGCACCACAGTGCAGAGTCATGTCTTGCCCTGTCCTGGCAAACAACTAAGGCTTCTCCCCTTAATACATGAGAGGCCATGAGACAAAGAAATATGGCCCAAATGAAAGAACAGATCAAAGCTCCAGAAAAATTACAACTAAGCGATGAAGAGGTAGCCAACCTATCAGATGCAGTTCAAAACACTGGTAATCAGGATGGTTACAGAAATGGTTGAGTATGGTTGCAAAATAGAAGAAAAAGTGAAGGCTCTGAAAAGTGAAATAAAGGAAAATGTACAGGGAACCAACAGTGCTGGAAAGGAAGCTGGGACTCAAGTCAACAGTTTAGAGGTGAAGGAAGAAATAAACATTTGGCCAGAACAGAATGAAGAAACAAGAATTCTAAAAAATGAGGAGAGGCTGAGTAACCTCTGGGACAACTGTAAATGTTTCAAAATTCAAATCATAGAGGTGCCAAAAGGAGAAAAGAAAGAGGAAGAAATGGAAAGCTTATTTGAAAAATTAATGAAGGGGAGCTTCCCTAATCTGGCAAGGGAAATAGACTTCTAGGAAGTTCAGCAAGCTCTGAGAGTCCTAAAGAAGTTGGACCCAAGGAAGCACACACCAAGGCACATCATAATACATTACTGGAGATTAAAGATATGAGGAGAATCTTAAATGCTCCAAGAGAAAAGGAGACAATTATCTACAAAGGAGTGCCCATAAGGCTGTCAGGTGATTTCTCAAAGAAAATGTTATAGGCAAGAAGGGCCTGGAAAGAAGTATTCCATGTCATGAAAGGCAAGGACCTACATCCAAGATTGCTCTATCCAGCCAAGCTATCATTTAGAATGGAAGGGCAGACAAAGTACTTCCCAGATAAGGTCAAGTTAAAGGAGTTCATCATCACCAAGCTCTTATTATATGAAATATTAAAGAGACTTATCTAAGAAAAAGAAAAAGATAAAAAATATGAACAGTAAAATAATAAACTCACAACTGTCAACAACCCAACTGAAAAAAAAATGAACTAAGCAAACAACTAGATTCATAGAAATGGAGATCACATGGAACAGATTCATAGAAATGGAGATCACATGGAGGGTTATCAATGGGGAGGGGGTGAGGGCAGAATAGGAGAAAAGGTACAAGGAATAAGTAGCATAAATGGTAGGTACCAAATAGACAGGGGGAGGTTAAGGATAGTGTAGGAAATGTAGAAGCCAAAGAACTTATATGTACAACCCATTGACATGAACTAAAAGGGGGAATGATGGTGGGTGGGGTGGTATAGCACTGAGGGGAATAAAGGGGAGAAAAAGTGGTACAACTGTAATAGCATAATCAATATATATATGTATATATATAGTTATCTTTCTATTGTGACAGATCTTTAACAAAATATAGAAAAATGTATGAGCGTAAAACAAAAGTTGGAAATTTATTTTTCTAACTTCCCAATGCAAAAATATATTTTTATTTTCTTTTTAAAATAATTATTTTATTGTTGTTCAAATACAGTTGTCTGCATTTACCCCGAAACACTTCTTTGGTGGGGGGTAAATAAAATATATTTTTTAAGGTGGACTTCTGGCCAAGATGGAGGCACAGGTGGAAATACTGTGCCTCCTTGCACAATCAAAATTAAGGACAACAAAGATTTAGAAACAAAACACAACCAGAACAGACAGAAAATTGAACTGTATGGAAGTCTGAAAACTATTCATCCAGACCATTAAGAGGGGTGGAATCGGTGGCCAGAGGAGAGGGGTTGGGCAGGAAAAAGTAGTTGCTGGCAGACCTGGGCTTGCAGATGGGCATGCAGGTAGCATGGGGCTAGCAAACTCCGGGTGCAGGGAGGAAATGAGTAGATCCAGTGAGGTGCACAAGGACACTGGCTGACCAGGGTCACACATTTGTGCGCAGATAAACAAGGCAAAAAGGGGCAGCAAAACAGACTACACAACCCAGGGCCCTAGTGCCAGGAAAAAAGCCTAAAAACACTGATTGAAAACACTTGTGGGGGCGGAGGTGCCAGAGGTGCCGGGAGAGACTCCCAGCCTCACAGGAGAGTTTCTTGGGGAGACCCACAAAGTCTTAAAATGTACAGAAGCCCAGCCACCCAGGAACCAGAACCAAAATGGCACAATTTGCTTGTGGGAAGCAGTGGAAGAGACTGAAATACAAGCAGAGTAGGCACCATTGTTCCCTCTCTGACCCCGCCCCCACATACAGAGTCACAGCACAGCAACTGGGTTGCCCTGCCCTGGTGAACACCTCAAGCTCTGCCCCTCATGTGTAACAGGAGTGACCAGACCAGAAAATTATGGCTCAAATGGAAGAATAAATCAAAGCCCCAGAGCCAATACTTTTAAGTGGCCAAGAGAGAGCCAACCCATCAGATGCACAGTTCAAAACACTGGTGATCAGGATGCTCACAGAACTGGTTGATTTTGGTCACAAATTAGATGAAAAAATAAAGGCTACACTAAGTGAAATGAAGGAAAATGCACAGGGAACCAATAGTGATGGAAAGAAAACTGGGACTCAAACCAATGGAGTGGACCAGAAGGAAGAAAGAAGCAACCAAACAGAAAAGAATGAAGAAACAAGAATTCAAAAAATTGAGGAGAGGCTTAGGAACCTCCAGGACATCTTTAAACATTTCAACATCTGCATTATAGGGATACCAGAAGGGAAGAGAAGAGCAACAAGTGGAACAGTTATTTGAACAAATAATAAGGGAGAACTTCCCCAATCTGGCAAAGGAACTAGACTTCCAGGAAGTCCAGGAAACTCACAGAGTCCCAAAGAAAGTAGACCCAAGGAGGAACACACCAAGGCACATCATAATTACATTAGCCAAGATTAAAATGAAGGAGAGAATCCTAGAAGCAGCAAGAGATAAAGAGACAGTAACCTACAAAGGAGTTCTCATCAGGCTGTCAGCTGATTTCTCAAAAGAGACCCTGCAGTCAAGAAGGGGCTGGAAAGAAGTATTCCGAGTCATGAAAGGCAAAGATCTACATCCAAGATTGCTCTGTCCAGCAAAGCTTTCATTTAGAATGGAAAGGCAGACAAAGCGCTTCTCAGATAAGGTCAAGTTCAAGGAGTTCATCATCACCAAGCACTTATTATACGAAATGTTAAAGGGACTCATCTAAGAAAAAGAAGATAAAAAATATGAAGAGTAAAAGGACAGCAAACTCACAGTTATTAACAACCACACCTAAAACAAAAAAAAAAGCAAACTAATCAGACAGGTAGAACAGGACCAGAGCCACAGAAATGGAGATCACATGGAAGGTTAGCAACAGGGGAGCTGGAGGAGGAGAGGTGGGGAGAAGGTACAGACAATAACTAGCATAGATGGTGGGGAGAAAATAAGGGAAGGGATGAGTACCGTGGGAAATGTAGAAGCTAAAGAACTTATGACACAGGGACATGAACTAAAGAGGGGGAATGTGGATGGGAGGAGAGTATGCAGGTGGAGGGGAGTGAAGGGGGAGAAATGGGGCAATGTAATGGCATAATCAGTAAAATATATTATAAAATATATTTTTTAAAAATGTAATTCAATAACCTAGCTGGCTATTGTGAGGAGTTGTTGAATATAGCCCTTTTTTCTGTCATATGGAAACAGGATCTTTGCCAACTCAGCTGCTGAAAACATGAAGACAATCCTTGTGACTCTTTTGAAAGTGTGAATATATATAGAAATCTAGTAAATTAACTGTATTTCAATGTAAATATTTATTTTCAATAATTAAGCAGATTCCCCCTATTAAATTGCCTCCAAGTGTTTTCTTTCCTGAACTACATGTATTTGGAGAACGAAGATATCATGGACATCTTCAAGTCTAATTTTTTAGTTTCAACCTGAAGAGGAAACTGAGCAGGTGCTTGGTGATCAGCAGGAACTGGTTAGACTACTGACAGAGAACCTGCTAGTTGAGCATCTGTGTTCTCCTTTGTACCACTTTGTAGTCGTGGACCCCCCTGACTGCTCTTTCTGGGTTGCTTTGAAATAAAGCTTGCCTTTCCACAAAAAACTGATAGTGAGGTATAAAAATTTTCATGTAGTAAGTGCTCTGTTTCTGTTTCCAGGAAAACTGTAATGACTTAAAAATATATGTAATGGCATCATTATCATTGCCAACAAAATTAATAGTAATTCCTAGTTATTATCTAGTATCACCTACTAATAGATGATGTTATAGGGGAAGAAATATATCTATTTTTCTTCTATTTGAAGTTCTTGGCTGGGGCTCCATAATGAATAACAAATTAACAAAAGAAAAGCATACAAGCCCTGAACAATGTGGCTCGGTTTAGTGTCATCACACAAAGGGAAAGGTCTCTGGTTTTATTCCTGGACAGGGCACATGCCTGGGTTGTAGGTTCCACCCCTGGTGGGGCTGAGCAAGAGGCAACCAATAGATAGATGTTTCTCTCCCTCTCTTTCTCCCTTCCTTCCTTTCTCTCTAAAGATAAATAAGTAAGATCTTTAAAAAGTAAAGAAAATACATTTTTTGACATTGGTCTTGGCAATGGATTTTTGATTTGACACCAAAAGCAAAGATAACAAAGGCAAAAACAAACAAGAGGAACTACATCAAATGAAAAAGCTTCAGTACAGCAAAGAAACTCTTCAACAAAATGAAAAGGCAACCTATGGCAAGGGAAAAAATGTTTGCAAACCACATATCTGATAAAGGGTAACTATCTAACATATACAAGGAACTCATAGAAATTAATAGCAAAAAGAAAAAAACAAACACAAAGTAACCCAATTAAAAATGAGCAAAAAATCTGAATAGACTTTTTATCTACATGGAAAAATAGGGACATGCAAAGGTGCTCAGCATTGCTAATTATCAGGGAAATATAAATAAAAAACACAATGAGATATCACCTCACACTTATTAGAATGGTTATTGTCATAAAGGTAAGGCATGATGAATGCTGGCAAGACTGCGAGAATGTAAAGAGAACCCTGCTGCACTGTTGGTGAATATGTTAACTATTACAGCCACTATGAAAAACAGTATAGAGGTTCCTCAAAAAATTAAAAATAGAACTACCATATGATCCAGCAAACACACTCCTGGATATATTTCCAAAACTAATAAAATAATTATCTTGAAGAGATATCTGTACTTCTACATATATTACAGTGTTATTCACATTAGCCAAGATGTGGAAACTACCTAATATATATATCTCCCAATTGTCCATCAACAGATGCATGGATAAACAAAGTGAGGTACATACATACAATAAACTGTTATTCACCCTCAAAAAGGAAGGAAATTTCTGACACATGCCATAACATAGATGAATCTCAGAGACATTATGATAAGTAAAATACTGTATGATTCCACCTATATGAGTGAAATTCATAGAGACAGTAAGTAAAATGGTTGTTGCTAGGGGCTGGGGAGAGAGGAAGAATGGGGAGTTATTCATATGGGGCTTCAATTTTGGAGGATGGAAAAGTTCTGAAGTTGGATAGTGGTGGTGGTTGCACAACAGTGTGAATGTACTTAATGCTACTAAAATATACACTTAAAAATGGTTGAAATGGTAAATTTTATGTTATGTGCATTTTACGAGGAGAGGGGCTCTTTACCTCTCCTTTTTAGGCTCTACATCTGATTACCTACAGAGTGGTGAGGGACTGGCATGCTTACAAAGGGTATAATGGTAAGAGGTAGTTAAGAGAAGCCACACACTAAAAACTGGTGTTTATTTTTGTTTCTGAAGAGTGACCTTTCTCCAGGTTATGATAAAAAAAACACCTTCCCAGTATACTTAAAATTGTCCTAACACTCATGTCCATCACAATGTCCATCACCCTTGTTCTAACAAATCTGCCTCTATAGTATTATTAGAGAAATTGGTGATTTTTAGATCTTTTGTTTCTTTTTTCTTCTATTTGCCAACAAAAGAGTTGTCAAAAGTAATGTTAATAATAAGTTAACAGATTATTTGCTTATTAGATATTAATCATTCTGCCGTGCTGAGGGCCAATGCTGGTGCTTTGCTGCTAGAACAGTGATTCTGATCTCAATTAGATTATGTCTCTCTCCTTTACCTCCCCATAAATCATTCCGGCAAACTGAAATTAACAGCTACTGGAGCGCATTAATAATCTGCCTCACACATTGGAAAATGCATTAGCCGGAACCCTCCCATCGCTCTGACTGTTAAGCACATCATTTTGTTTATGAAATATAAACATTTCATGGAAGAGCTCTCCCACATTTCTCTGAGCCTGTGACAGCTAAAATGATTGCACACAATTGCCAGTCAGTCATGCGCCCAAATAAAGTTTGTTTAAAGTCATGGTTCTGTGATTGCCCCATTTCCTCAGGCATTTAAAAACCTACATTTAAAGCAAAAAATCCTCTGTGATCATGAAAATAATAACAATACCTTAAAATTGATACCTCACAGGTGTATAGTCCTTTGCATAGTTTACTAAGAGCTTTCACTTTGTTTTGCCCCTGAGCTAGCAGGACTGCTGTTATTATTTACATTTTAGTTTTTCCCAATGGCAAGCTAAGGCTGAGAGGTGATTTGATGAAGGTCACACAGCAAGTGGAGGAAGGAGGTTTAGATTCCAGGATTTGACTCTAAGTTTCACGTTCTCTTCAATGCTCTACATTCTATACTGTAAACCACACTCTTTGTATGTCTATGATCACTCTTTCCATATGTTAAATACATAATGCAGCCAAGCGTGCTTTCTAGAGAGGTAAGTGGTCTACCTTTATTTTATTATGGTGCAAATTCAAGAAAAGTCAGAGGTAAATGGACATTTTTAAATTTTAATTCACTGCATTCATTCATTGCTTTAATTATATCCTGCTGTACAATTCAGTGATGATGTACACAGCCAGAGTAAAATGGAGATCAGACATATTATCAACATTTTTTTACTCCTGTATAGATAGCCTCTCTAGGTGATTCAAGCACTCAAACATCCTCTTTACCTCAATAGCAAGTGTCTTAGTTTTAACTGTTCTAACTTTGATGGCAGAAAAAGTCAGATGGAGGCAAAGTCGAATTATATTTTTTGTTGTTGTAATGCCTAGGCGCTCTTACTGTGAAGTTAAACTGATTACTACTTGACCAGTATCTAAGACCATCAGAAATACTGACTGCAGCATGTTTTGGCTAATTTAATTATAACAAGTAAATAACAGCCTCAGCTACTAAGTGAAAGAAACAAAAAATATAAATTTGTTGGAACTTTAAAAACGTTTATTGACAATCCAAACTTCAGAAAAATTTGTACTTAAGCTCCTTATTATTACTTCTTATTGTTCCTAATTCATCCCATAATTATCACTTCCTGTGTGATTAACCTCTCCAAATTTAGCTTCTTATTTAGAACATAAAGAAAATACTTACCCTCCTTATCTTAGACTTAATATAATGATCAAAAGGGGGAAAGTATGTAAAAATGCATTGTAACTTGAAAATTCTTCAGAATTATATATTATCTTTATCTATTATGCTGTGGTCAAGCAGTCGAACACTTCTATAAGGTGTTCAGACTGTCTTCCTTTGGCTTCCACTTCTACCTGGCTTCCTTTGTCTGCACCTTCCCTACAGACTCACTCATTCGGCTTGTTTTCTGAATGGAAAAAAGAACTCTAATGTCTTTTGCCAACTTTTGTAGTTTCATGTGTATATGCCAATTGGCTAGACATAGATATAATTAAGTTTGAAAACTAAAAAAATTAAATGGTATTGGTTGTAGGCCATAAGAACTTTGGGAACATGACTGGTGTCTTTGTGATCTCAGTGCATAGTACAGTATTTGCCCTGCAATGAGCAGGTAATATTTGTTTCATGAATTGAAAAGATGTCACACATTTTAATCATGCTTCCATTGCACAAAACATTTTCTCATACTCTTTCTTTTATGTTGCTTTCAGCTTGGGCTTAAGAGTCACAGGAAAAACAAACCAACCCACAAACCAAACCATTTTATTAGTTTGGCTTCACCAAAACTCTTATGCTAGGCTAGCATCATTCACAAGTCTTGATTTGTGATTGTCTATTTTCAAAGTTTGTCTGCTTCTCAAGTTATTTGGATTTGTCAGTGATGATATTCAAATGACTCTGCAAAAACTTTTTGATAGCATCTTCTAAAACACAGTTTGTAAATATGTATTTTAACCAATGTATTACATAAGCATTTTCATTAAATGAAAGAAATGCCACATAGGTGAGTCAGAATGAATTAAATTTTATATTTAAAAATGAACCTATTTATATTTGATTAAAACCTGTGTATTTTGAAACATTGTGGAGTATGTGGAATGTTACTTCTTCTTTGGGCTAAATGATGGTTCCTTCTGTGAATACTTATAGGCATTATCCTGATCTTGATTATTTTCTTCTACGCTTCTGGACCCTGTAAGGAATCACCATTGTGGTTTCCCAGGAGTCTTCTGTGGCAAGGTATTTGAGGTCTTTCAGCCAATATTAATTTCTAAGTAAATAATTACTTTTTGATGTTTGTTTGTTTATTTATTTAATTGTATTTTTCCATTACCATTTATCCCCTTATACCTAATAATTACTTTTAAAATGATGCATTATATTAAGTAATTTTTGTATAATCTATGCTACTCTTCAAGCTATTTTTAGTGAGTACAATATAATAAAGCAATAATTGCATTGGTGATATATTTTTCACTTTTGTTAAATGCTCTTTCCACCTCCTACCAATAGCGAAGGGTCATTTGGAAAGTGGGTATTAAGTATGCATGATGCATGCAATGGTGTACAGTACTGCCGAATATCTTTTGGAGAGGCAGCTCCTATGCAGATGTAGTAACCAATCTTTAAATGTTAAAGTTGCAGTCATTTTAAGAAAGAAATCCATATTTTGGACAAAATGTTATTTCTGGTAACCAAGCTATGGAAAGCTCCATGAGGGTTTTTTAAAAAGGGAAAAGAAGCCAGGTCTCTGTAAGCTTCGACATATTTAGTTTTGTGTTTCTATAACTTGATGATTACCAAACCAAACTTCCCAGAAAACTGAAAGCAAAATCATATTTTGAGCTGAGACTTGGTGAATCTGGTTTCACCCCAAAGGAAATCTTCAGTTTAGTTATAAATCCCTGAAAACTATGTTTTATAATGGAAATTCTGAGAGGCTCTTTGTCATTTTAACAGCCAGAGTGAGGACCGCTTTAAAGGGAGGCATATGCATATGATATGCTTATAGCAGAGGTTATACCTATGTTACCAGTGATAAAACATGGTCATACTCATAAAAGTTAGTTTCATATACTGTATATTGAACAAACTTTACCTGTTTCTCTTTGGCTTTCTTTATAGGCCCACTTACCTACCTACCCTCAGGGAAGAAACAAGACACTATGTCCTTTTGCATCTAGGAGGACAACTTGATGCAACTGAGCCCCTGGCTCCCCTGGCTGAGTTTTGTTTCATAGAGCACTTTATTACATAACTAACAATATCTAAGCGCTAGCCACTTTTCCCCTTTGTTTTATTGAACAATAGTTACTAAGTATTTTATGAATGAATTCTTACATAATTGTTTTAGTGTACATTCAGTGCAAACCTACATCCAATAAGACTCATGTGTGGCAGATTTACGCACACTACATTTAAAGAGGAGGGCAATTCAGTGACGGGGCTATTGACTGACCATGGAAAGGAAACTTCACATGGGAAGAGGATTTGACTTTTAAATGGATTGCCTCCGGTTGCCCTACAACTTACTGTTTGCTTCTGTCTCCAAATTTTATTTAATATTGTGGAGAAAGATTCACTGTAATTTGGAACCAAAAAGAATTAAGAATCTAGTGAAGAAGTAATTCTTTTCTATAAGGATAGGCAGTGGGGGAAAAACCCTATTCATTCTTATTTCTAGTGTATACCTTGTCCTTTTTAGGACATTGGGGAGCAATAAATCTTTGCTCCCCAAATGAACATCAAAAGGGAAAAATAATGTTGTGAATGCCTATAACTTGTCAAATAAAATGTTAGTGAATCATGTCTTTGGAGGAAATGGTTTGCTGGGACAACTTCCTTCCTTCCTTCCTTCCTTCCTTCCTTCCTTCCTTCCTTCCTTCCTTCCTTCATTCCTTCCTTCCTTCCCTCCCTCCCTCCCTCCCTCCTCCCTC